>RJWM01039053.1:0-16359 GCA_004363535.1 Dasyprocta punctata | reverse complement strand
GGTGCAACCACTGTGGAAATCAGTGTGGAAGTACCTCAAAAAACTAGGACTAGAGGTCCTGTCTGACCCAGCTATTCCCCTTCTTGGTATCTTCCCAAAAGAATTAAAAGCATCATACTACAGTGATATACGTGCACCATTTATAGCAGCATAGTTTGTAATAGCTAAATTTTGGAAACAATGCAAATGCTCATCAACTGCTGAATGGATAATGCAGATGTAGCTTTTGTATACAATGGAGTATCACTCTACCATAAAGAAGGATCTGCTTGAGACGCTTCTAGCTAAATGGATGGACCTTGAAACCATACTTTTAAGTGAAATATATTAGACAAACATGCAAAAATATCACACTGTCTCTCTGACGTGAGAAACTGAAAGTGTAAATATGAACCAAAATGTGAAACAGATATTGTGAAATAGGAAGAAATTGCTCAAAAGGAAAGGGGAACTAGGGAGGGGAAAGGGGGAAAGGAAGGAAGGGAAGTGAAAAATTAGAAAAGAACGATAAAATGGAAATGAGGCTTTGTAAATAAGGAGGGGAAGAAGCGTTGAAAAAAGAAGGAGAATGGGAAAAAAGAGGAATCAAGATATATCGTATGTATATTCGTCCTTTTTCAGCCGCAGGTGCTTGCAGCTCAGAAATGGCAGGATTTGGTGCTATGGAGAAATTTTTGGTAGAATACAAGAGTGCAGTAGAGAAGAAACTGGCAGAGTACAAATGTAACACCAACACAGCAGTTTAACTAAAATTAGTTCGCTTTCCTGAAGATCTTGAGAATGACATTAGAACTTTCTTTCCTAAATATACCCATCAACTCTTTGCGGGTGATAAAACTGCTTTTGGTTACAAGGGTCTGAAGATCCTGTTACACTATATTGCTGGTAGCCTAGCAACAATGTTCCGTGTTGACTATGTATCTAAAGCTGATCAGAACTTTGGCTGTGTGGGGGCAGATGATGTGGAGGGCAAAATCAGACAAATCATTCCACCTGGATTTTGCACAAACACAAATGACTTTCTTTCTTTGCTGGAAAAAGAAGTTGATTTCAAGCCATTTGGAACCCTACTCCATACATACTCAGTTCTCAGTCCAACAGGAGAAAACTTTACTTGTCAGATATACAAGGCTGACATAACATATAGAGGCTTTCTAGAATATCATGAAAGGCTTCAGACCTTTTTGATGCGGTTTATTGAAACTGCTAGCTTTATTGATGTGGATGATGAAAGATGGCACTACTTTCTAGTATTTGAGAAGTATAATAAGGATGGAGTTATGCTCTTTGCAACCGTAAGATACATGACAGTCTATAATTACTATGTGTACCCAGACAAAACTCAGCCATGTGTAAGTCAGATGCTGATACTGACTCCATTTCAAGGTCAAGGCCATGGTGCTCAACTTATTGAAACAGTTCATAGATACTACATTGCATCGCCTTCAGTTCTTGATATTACAGAGGAAGGTCCATCCAAAAGTTGTGTGAAATTAAGAGATTTTGTGTCTGTGAAGCTTTGTCAAGATTTGCCTTGTTTTTCCCGGGAAAAATTAATGCAAAGATCCAATGAAGATCCAACAGAAGTTCAAAATAAATAAGCAACATGTTAGACAGGTTTATGAAATTCTTTGACTGCTGGTGACCGACATGAGTGATGCTGAGCAATAGAGAAACTACAGGCTGGATATTAAGAGAAGACTGGTCAGCCCTTATGAGTAAAATGGAAGAGATCCTGCCAAGATGAGAAAATGTCTCAGGCCAGAAGAATTGACAAACCAGATGAACCAAATATAAATAGCACGCAACACGAACAGCTGGAAGAAAGCTCTCAGGAACTAGTGGAAGATTACCGGCGTGTTATTGAATGACTGGCTCAAGAGTAAGGTCATTCTATTCTGTACAGGAAGCTCACAAATTTCTGTACATTGTGTTGTGAAAAACCTGATGATAACTTTAATGTTAACGTCTTGCAACATTTTACTTACATTAAAAGTTATCTATAACATCATTAATTGAATTCTTTTGGAGAGATTGTGTATTTTAAAATATTGTCTAGAAAGTTTACGAGCATATATTGCATTAAAAAATATAGCTTCTAAAAAAAACATATATACAGGTTCAAATACAAATTCCCTATGATGAATATGATATATATATATATATATATATATATATATATATATAGTACCAATAAAGTTAATAATGAAAAAGAACATGAAAAATGGACCCAGCAGCTCTTAGATGATGTAAAGGAAACTAATTAACTGGAACTAGTGAAAAATCAGGAGGTAGCACAAATGGCATAAAAAACCTGTTTAAAGAAATAATAGCTGAAACTTTAAAATAAGATAAAAGAATCTAACATACAAATAAGTGAGGCCTACAGAACCCCAAATAGCCACAATCAGAAAAAAAAAAAAAAAAAAAAAACCACCTCTCTGTGACAACCTTAGTCAAATTCCTGGAAGTACAATACAAGAACAAAATCTTAAAAGTGGTTAGAGAAAAGCACTGAATCACATATTGAAGAAAACCCATTAGAATTGCAGCAGACTTCTCAACACAGACCTCAAGGCCAGGAGATCTTGGAGTAAAGCACTTCACAATTTCCAAGCCAGACTGACATATTCTGTAAAACTCTCTTTCACAATTGATGGAGAAATAAATTATTTTCATGATAAAGAGCAAGTAAAGAAATTTTTTTTTTTTTTTCAGCACCAGGGATCAAACTCACAGCCTCGTGCCTGCCAGATAGGCGTTTATGCCACTGAGTCAAACTCCCGGCCCTTGTTTTTTGAGACAGGGTCGCACTATGTAGCTCAGGCCAGCCTTGTGCTCTCATTGTAGCCCAAGCGGGCCTCGAACTCACAACACTCCTCCTACCTCAGCCTCCCAAGTGCTGGGATTAAAGGCGTGCACCACCACGCCCGACTAAGTAAAGAAAACAACAACCAGCCCTGAAAAATTTCTCAAAGATGCCCTAGAAAGAGATTATAACAACAACAACAACAACAAAGCAATGAAGCTAATAATGACAAAAACTGTAACAGAAAGAATACACCTGGTAGGGTGAGCAGGTAAGTAGAAAGGATAGATAAGAAATCTGGAACAGAAAAATAAGGCAATGACAAGAATAAGTCAATATCTAATAGTAATAACTCTCAATGTGAATGGTCTCTGTTCTCCAATGAAAAGACACAGACTAACAGAATGGGTTAAGAAAAAAAATTCCAATGATATACTATACATAAGAAACATATTTAACCCAAAATGAAATTCATAGACTAGAATCAAAGGGTGGAAAATGATATTTTAGACAATGAAACCTAGAAAATGAACAGGGGCAGCAATTCTATTTGCAGACAAACTAGATTTCAAGCCAAGACTGATAAGAAGAGACAACGAAGATCACTGCATGCTTGTTAAGGGAAAAATCCAAAAGGAAGGATAACAATCATAAATATATATGCACCAAATACCAGTGCACACAACTATATAAAACAAACACTAATGGATATGAAATATTAGACAAGCACTAATACAATTGTAATGGGGGACCTCAATATTTCACTGTCACAAATAGATCAACTAGACAAAAAAAAATCAACAAAGAAATATCAGAGTTGAATGAAACCTTTGAACAAATGAACTTAGTAGATAACTACAGAGTGCTCCACCCCACAACAATAGAACACACATTTTTCTTACCAGCACGCGGACTTTTCCCAAAAATAGACCACATACTAGCTCATAAAGCATGCTTACATAAATGTGAAAGAATCAAAATCATATGATGCATGCTGGGCATGGTCATGCATTCTTGTCATCTCAGCACTTGTGAGGCTGAGGCAGTAGGATTGCTATGAGTTTGAGGTCAGTCTGGGCTACACAGTGAGTTCAATGCCTGCCTGAACTGTGTAGCAAGACCCTGTCTCAAAAAAATGGTGGCAAAATTATACTATGCAGATTATCAGATCATAGCACAATTACATTAGAAATCAATGAGAAAAAAACAACAGAAATTATGTAAACACATAGAACTTAAACATACATTTAATCAATGAATCATGAATAAATCAAGGATGAAATTAAACAGTTCCTGGATTCAGACAATAATGCCAGTAGAACATATCAGAACCTATAGGGCACAATGAAAGTAATCCTAAGTGGAAAGTTCATAGCTGTGAACACTCACATCAGAAAAACATGGAAAACCCAAATAAAAAACCTAATTATGCACCTCAAGATCCTATAAAATAAGAACAATCCAAATCCAAAGTCAATGAGTATAAGGAAACTACAAAGATCAGAGAAGAAATAGATACTAAGAAAACAATGCAAAAAAATCAATGAATCAAAGATCTGGTTCTTCTGAAGAATAAACAAAGTAGACAAACATGCAAAATTAACAAAAAAGGATAGAATAGAGAATATAATTACAAATGAAAAAGGTCAAACCACAACAGACACTGCTGAAATCAAGGTTATTAATAACTACTGCAAAAACCTATCTCCAATAGTTTGGAAAACTCAAAATAATTGACAGATTCCTAGAAACACACGTATTATGAAAATATAAAACACTCTGAATAATCCAATAAGACACAATGAAATTGGGGCAGTAATAAAATACCTACCAAGAAAAGCCCAGGACATAATGGATTCACCACTGAATGTTACAGCAACTTTAGGGAATATCTATGCCAATATTCCCCAACTCTAACAAAACTGAAAGGGAAGGAGTACTCCCAGAGTCTTTTCTAGAGTCTAGCATTACCCTGATTTTAAAATCAGACAAGAACTCAACTACAGGCCAATCTCTTTAATGAATACAGATAAAAAAAAAACCTAAACAAGATACTGGTAAACAGAATGTAACAAATCATCAATAAGATCATAAAACTTGACCAAGTAGGCTTCATCCCAGGGATAAAAGGATGGTCCAACATACAAAAATCAATGTGTAATAATCCATCACATAAGCATAAGCAAGGACAAAAATCATATGATCATCTCAATAGACCGAAAAAAACCTTTGAAAAAATCTAACATCCATTTATGATAAAAAGCCCTGGAGAAAATAGATATAGTAATACCTTATCACAACTTGATAAAAGCCATTTATTAAAAACAACTACTGCCAACATCATATTAAATGGGTAAATACTGAAAACATTCCCTGTCAAATCAGGAACAAGACAAAAGTCTCCATTAACACCACTCCTGTTCAATATACTGCTTGAAATATTAGCAAGAGCAATTAGGCAAGAGAAAGAAATCAAAAGAATATGTATAAGAAAGGAAGAAGTCAAATTATTATTATTTGCAGATGACATGATCCTCTACATAAAAGATAGAAAAAATTTCACCAATGACTTATACAGTTAATAACCAAATTTGGGAAGACTGCCTTCCAGGGGCCTTTGCGACCAGTGTGGATCCCAGGAGGAGAAAGAAATGGGTTTCTTGGGAGCCCGCCCAGCCAGGCCTGAGGGCCTCCAACCAGAAGACAAGTAAGACTGCCTTCCCAGGGCCTGTGCGACCGGTGTGGACCCCAGGAAGAGAAACATGCACTCCCCCCACCCCCCTGAACATCTACCGGCATGCGGGCTAAGAATCAAGGCCAAAGCTACCCCCCAACCCCCATAAAGCAACCTGCTTGTTCGGAGGTCTGGCTACAATGATAGCACCTAAGGTACATAAAACAACTAAATGCTAGTATTGTTTTGTTCATTTTGAAGGCCTGGGGCTGGCAGCCTGAGCATCTCTTTGGAAGATGACAGTACACAATGTAGCAAAAATGGGGGATTCTCTTCTGTTTTGTCTTCAAAGCCCAATATTGTTCTCATTGTTTTGCTTTATTCTGATTAATTTTTTGGGCCTTATTTTATACTCTGTTTTTATTGGTTTTATTGTGTTTTTTTTTTTGTTTGTTTGTTTTGGTTTGATTTTACTATACCTGTTGGAAAGGTCAACTATTCTGAAAATAACAAGATTGTTTTCACAGTGTCTTTCTTAGAAGTTCTGTACCAGTTCTACTGCTTTGTTTTGATTGACTTTGTTCTGTTATGTTTTGTTGGATTTTACTATCTTTAAAATTAAAAAAAAATTTACTATACCTATTGGAATGGTCAACTATTCTGAAAATAAGATACACTATAGTAGCTATTGTTTTCATAGTATCTTTCTTTGAAGTTCTGTACCAGTTCTACTGCTTTGTTTTGATTGACTTTGCTCTGTTATGTTTTACTGGATTTTTCTATCTTTAAAATTAAAAAAAATTTACTAAAAAAACCCACCAAATTTGGTAGTGTAGCAGGATACAAAGGCAACACATAAAAATCAATAGCATTTGTTTACACTAATAATGGTCTCACAGAGAAAGAAATTAAGAAAACAATACAATTCACAATAGCATCAAGAAAAAATAAATATAAATACATAAGAATTTTACTAACCAAGGTAGCAAAAGACCTCCACAAAGAAAACTACAATACTCTGGAAAAAAAAGGAGATTAAAGAGGACATCAGAAAATGGAAAAACATTCCCTATTCCTGGATAGGCAGAATGAATATTGTCAAAATGGCCATATTTCCAAAACTGATACACATATTTAATGTCATCCCAATCAAAATGACAATAGCATTCCTCACAAAACTAGAGAAAACAATTCTAAAATTCATATGGATTTAGAATACCAAGAGCAATAATGGGCAATAAGAGCAAAACAGGAGGTATCACAATCCTGGACTTGAAGTTACACTATCAAATTACAGAGATAAAAACAGCGCAGTACTGGTTAAAGAAAAAAATGGACATGTGAATCAATGGAACAGAATAAAGGACACACAAACAACTCCAGGCACATTCAGGCAGCAGATCTTTGACAAAAAGGCCAAAAATACACATCAGAGGAAAGATGGCTTCTGTGATAAATGGTGCTAAGAATATTGACTATCCACCTGCAGAAGATTGAATCTAGACCCATATCTCTTACCATGTACTAAAGCTAAAGTCAAAATGGGTCAAAGATCTAAATGTTAAAACAGAAAGAAACTGTTGGAAGACAAATAGGTAAAAATCTTGAAGACATAGGTGTAGGCCAGAACCCTGATAGCTTAAGGACTAGCACCAATAATCAACAAATGGGATCATATTAAATTAAAAAGCTTTTGTATAGCAGAGTAAATCACCAAAAAAGTGAAGAGTCAACTTACAGAATGGGAAAAAGATTTGTCAGTTATTCCTTGGACAAAAGACTAATGTCTAGAATACATAAGAACTCAAAAAAAATAGATCCCTCAAAAAAAAAGACCCAATAGAAAAAATGTTTAACTAAAATGAACACACACTTCTCAGAAGAAGTATAAATGGCCAATAAATACATGAAAAAAATGTGCAACATCTCTGGCCACTAGACAAGTACAAATTAAAACAACACTGAGATTCTATACAAACTGCCTAAAAGTATCAATTAACACCCAGAATTTATTAATTATCTTAAAAAGGAACCAAATTCTAGCCTATGAGAAACCCATTTTAAATACAATGTACATAGGTTAAACATAAAAGAAAAAAGATATAACACACAAGCACTAACCCAAAAGGTGGCTATAGTGATATTTGAGAAAGTAGACTTCGAGAATATGGCCTGGCTCTTCTCTCATATACAAGTATAATTTCACTAAAGGAACTAAGGGTAACAATCTTTGGTAAATAAAATATGTATTCTTTTCTTTTTTTTTTTTTTGTACTGGGGGTCACACTTACAACCTCGCACACGCCAGGCAAGCACTATGCCGCTTGAGCTATATCCCCGGCCCCTTATAAGACATGTATACATGCTTTGTGTAAATAAAATAAAGCAATACTCAGTGAAAGATGCAAAATGCAAAGGAATCATATGATAGTTCAAACATAAATAGCAAGACTAAATTATGTCATTTAGAGTTGTATATGTGGAGTGTAAAATTATAAAAACCGGAAATAATTACCTTAAAATTAGGATAATTTCAAATTCTGAGTGACAAAAAGGCATGTGGCAAGCTTCTGGGATACGATTACATTCTATTTCTTTACTGGGGTGATAGGTTGATTAGAGTTTGCATGTTGGATTGTGTGTGCTCACATACATGTACACACATGCATTCACCCACCTAGATTTGTGCTGTTTAGTGTTGCCTAGAGATACTTTACAATTACACATGTATATGTTTCAGCGCTTGAAATGCACTAGTCCACATTGAGAAGGTCAATTATATTAGTGTACAATATGCACTGGATTTTGAAGACCTAGCATGAAATAAAAGACATAAAACATCTTGATGTTATATATTTTATTTTGATCTTAATATTAATATTTTTTATCTATTGGGTTAAATAAAATAAATAATTAAAATGCAGAAAAAAATAAGGCCTGGGATAAAAAGGGATGTTAAAAAGATGAAAGAAGTGCACTTAACAACAGAACTTCAAAATTCTTGAAGCCAAACTAATACCTACAAAAGAAGTAATTAGTCTATTCTACAATTATACTTGGAGGTTTCAACACTCCTCTCTCGGTGACCAGTAAAATAAGTAGACAGAAAATCAGTAGGGATATAGAAGATTTGAGCAATACTATCAACCAAATTTACCTATCTGACATTATCAGAACTCTCTCATAATCAAAGCCAGAATAAATATACTTTGCAAGTATACATAGGCCATTTTGCCAAAATAGACCATGCCTGAGTCACAAAAACCTCAAAAAATTCTACATAACTGAAGTCATATCAAATATGTTCTTTGACCACAATGCAACTAAACTATGAATCAGTAATAATATCTGGGAAATCCTTAAATACTTATAAATAAAATAGCATACTTCTCAATAAATGATGAGTGGAGCAGGGCATGGTGGTGCATGCCTATAATCCCAGCACTCAAGAAGCTGAGGCAGGTGGATCACTGAGAGCTCGAGGCCAGCCTGACTACATGAGTTGAAGGTGATCCTGTCTCAAAAAGCCAAAAAAAAACCCTCAATAAACAATGAGTAAACACAGAGGAAAATTTGTTTTAATGAATGCAAATGAAAATGCAACATACCGACATTTGTGGAATGCTACTCAAGCAGAATTAGAGGGGAACTGATAGCATTAATTGCTTATAATAAAAAACACACATCAATGATCAACATTTGTACCTTGAAAAACTAGGAAAAAAAAGAGCAAGCTAACACAGTGCAATCAGAAGACAGTAAACAATAAAGGATATAACTGAATGACCATAAAACAATAGATATAATCAATGATTACTTCTTATTTGAAAAGAATGATAAAATTTTTAATCTCCAGACAGACTAATAAAGATAAAAGGAAAATGGTAAGAAATACTAACAACATCAGAAAGAGGACATCATTACAGACTCTACAAGGAATTAAAAGTATAAGGAAACATTTGTGATTTTTTTCACTTTTAAGAAATAAGTACTATGAATTATTTTGAGCTGATAACAAAGAATTTATAGGAAGCGTCATATTTAATGGAGAAACATTGAGGAGATTTAATGTAAGATCAAGAATAAAACCAAGGAGGCCTGCTTTTATCACTTACATTCAACATTTGTACAGGAACACCCAGAAAGCCTCAAAAGGCAAGAAAAATATACAGAAAATAAAAAGCTTGAAAATAAAGGAATACAATCTCTCACTACTTGTGAGTCAACTGATTCTGTCCAAAGAAAAACAAAATAATAAATTATAAGAATTAATTAAAAACTGGGCACAGTGGTGAACTTGTAATCCCAGCACTCTGGGAGGCTGAGGCAGCAGAATCAAAAATGTTGGAGTCCAACCTGGGCTAGCAAGACCTTTCATGAAAAATTTTTAAAGAAAATTTTAAAAACAGGTGTGAGGTATAGCTCAATGTGAAGGCCCTGAGTTCAATCCCCAGTACCACCCCACCACCACCAAAAAAAAAAAAAAAAAAAATAGTGAAAGGGTATAGAAAAGTTACTGAGCCGAGGATTTAGCTCAGTGGAGTAAGCGCCTGCCTGGCAGGCACGAGGTCATGAGTTCAATCCCCAGTACCAAAAAAAAAACAGCTACTGAACAGAGTCAACATACAGGAATCTTGGGTTCCTAAACAGCATGGACACATAAAAGATGAATTTTAGAAATCTAATTTATGATAATACATATGCTGAAAATACATCACAGTAAACTTGATGAAAGTTGTGCATTATCTCTATGGGAAATATAAGAACTTATTGAAATACCTAAATGAAAGGAGGGGTATTCCATTCTCAGATTGGAAGAGTCAATATTATGAAAATGTCAGGACTCCCAAAACTGACTAAGGGAAAAAAGATTGAGACTTCCCAAATGCTTTCACATAAACAGACAATTTACAACAGAGAAGTGATCCAAGAAGCAGTTAAAAGAGGATGGCCTTTTTAGAACCAAATGCAGGGACAGCTGGAGAAGAAAATGAAATGAATTCCTGCTTTTCATCATGAAACTTAATTCCTAGTGGACCTAAAACCTAAATTTGAAGAAGAGGTTATGGAAGAATATTTTCATGGTCTTAGGATAGGGATGGATTTAAAAAACAAGACATTTTTAAAAACCCCAATCACTAATGAAAAATATTTTTAAATTCTAGCACATTAAATTTAAGTACTCTGATAATTACCTTGCAATGCATCCAAAATAACTTACTGGTGAAGAAGGGAATGATATGTGACAAATAAGTGTAATAAAATGTTAACAGTGAACAGAGTATCTGGGTATTCGCTGCAACATTTTTAAAGCTTTTCCTGTATGTTTGAAACTTCATATTAAAATGCTGTGAAACAGGTTAAATATCACATGGTTTCTCTTATATGAGAAAACTCAAAATAGAAATAATTTTAAAAGTAAAATAAAGAAGAGATGGTAGGAAACAGAGAGGAAGACTTTTTTCGGAGATTGGGAAGGACATCAGCGTTCAGGGAGAGGGGATGGTAGTGGTGGAGGGAAAGGATCAAAAATGATTAAGACATGATATTTATACAAATTCCCTAAATGAATATAATTATTATATATGAAATACATATACCAATAAAAATAAGAAAATAAAATGTTCTAAAAATTAGTCTTTTTCATTAACAGGCACAAGAAAGGGAATAGAAGTCAGACGTAAACCAGAAGATAATTATATCACATGAAATTATCATAGAATTAAAACCTAGAAGCCAGACTCTGTGGCACATTCCTGTAATCTCAGCATTCTGGGAGGCTAAGGCAAGGGAAGTGTTAAGATTTGTGTCTAGATGTCCCCTCAAAGCCTCACAAAGTCATTGGATTTTTTCAGAGGTGGCTGAATGTAGAGTGTGTGATTGACTCATAGTGCAATGCTAGGATTAAGAGAGGCACCACCCTAATCCCAGTAGACTGGATACAATATAAGGGACAGAAGAAGGCTTGTCTTCTCCTTCTGTAGTTGCTTTTGCTATCTTCTGCCACCATGAACTGTTGCTCCTCTGCCATGTGCCGCCCTGCCTTGGAGTCAGACTGAAACTGCTACAAACTGAGTTAAATATACCTTTCCTCCCTTAACTTTGGGCATTGGGTATTTTGTACCAGCAATGAGAGAAAAGTAAACTAAGACAAGAATCACAAGTTCAAGTCCTACCTGGACAACTTGGACAGACCCTGTAGCTCAGCTGCAGAATATCCTTAGGTTCAATCCCCAGTACGAAAAAAAATGTGAAGTATAGGGAAAACTCCACAAATAAACATGTACACAAAAAGGGGGGATGGGAAAGAGACAGTAAAAAGACATTTAATTGAAAAGAAAACCTCAAAGACCAGCACATATGAAAAGATGCCCAATCTCATTACTAATCAAGGAATTGCACATCAAAAGCGAGAAGGTACATTTCATAACCATCAAATGAGGAAGAGCTTTGTAGTTTGATAACAAACCTTGATGAGAATACAGACCAGCTGCAAAAGTGAAGCAATTCGCTGTTGAGGGGTGAATTAGATCAACCACTTGGAAGAAAAACTGGCACAATCTGAAAATCTTATGCCTGTACTCTGAGTCTACAATTTTACCCCCAGGTATAGACACAGCTTCCCAGACACTTCATTTTATTCTATGGCCCACCCAGAAAATAATGCTTGTATGCTCAGGGCCAGATTAAAAAAGAAAAAACAAAAAAATAGGGGATGCCAGAGGGCAACAAATCCAGCAGAGGCTGCGTCACTGCCCTGAGGCTAAGGGTTTCAAAACTTGGAAAGCTCTGCCCTAGAAAACTGTAGCATCTAGGTTTCAAGAAACATGGGCTGCACTGCTGGTAGCAGCACTGTGTATATGTCTGAACTGGAAAGAATTCAAACATCCATCAACAATAGAGTGGACGCATACATTGAGATGAATATATCCCTATTATACACAGACCCAAATTCCCTCATTACTATCTCACCTATTTGCTAAAATGTATTTGCAACCCGGCATCAATACAGGTGCATTTTCAGGGACACATGGAGACTGGGAAGAAAATGACAGTCACTCAAAGGCTAAATGTATTCCCAGCTGAGCTCAAAAAAGGGGAAAGCTCTTTCTCTTTAAGCAGTAAGCAAGTGTTCTTTTCTCAGTCTATTCTGTGCCACATATTTTGCATTTCTTGTGTTTTGTGCTGGCAACTTTGCAATAAACATGGCCACAAGCAAAGTGCTGAAGAGCTGTCTAGGGGCCCCACTCACATAATGGTTCCTCTGTGCCCCATGGAGAAAACAGATTTGTAAGAGAAACACTGTTTGGACAGTTGGTAGAGTGCTGTGACCCATAAGGCCCATGGAAATGAATCAACAGTATATAATAAACAGGGTATCTTTAAGCAAACAAGCATATGAAACAAGGTTATGCATCGATGGGTGGTGGGGTCTTGGATGGGTTCCTAAGTTCTTGTGCATGAGGGACAAAGAATTGAATGTGGCATGTGATGGTATGGAAAAAGCAGCATAGTTCAATGAAGTTTAATTAGGTGATGGTACACTCAGAATTTCCAGTTGATGGAAAGAAAACCAGTAAGAGCACTGAATATGATGGAGTAGAAGAACTTAAAATGCTGTACCAGGTCTAAGACACCTCCTGTTGGTCTTCCAGAGTGTGATTAGTAACATGATTGACAGGGTCCTGAGTCTCGTCAGCTGAATCTATTGTGCATGTCCTTTCCCACAATTCACTGTGTTATAATTGGACACAGCCTATATCATGAACTTTTAATAAGCTCTAAGTGAAGGAAGCTTATTTTTTTTATTTTTATTCAAGAGAAAAAAAGACATATAAGAAAGACAAAAAGCAAAAGAGACAAACAAACGACTAGAGTAAATGCACAACAGTAACATTACAGGTTTATAGAACAGGATGATAGAAAATTGACAATGGTTGCAATATTGTGTGTCGTTATCTTCAAAATGGTTATTTACATTAACAGATATAGACATGTAAAATTGATCTAATCATATGAGTATTGACTGCTCTTTCTCAATAACTAATACATTTAGCAGTATGTTTGTTTTAGTTATCTTACATATACATATATACCGATTTATATCTTTTCCTTTTCCCTTCCCTCTGTTCCCCTTTTCCCTTCCCAATTACTTTTGCTCTTCGAGCTGTTTTTTACTCTTACATAGTATTTATTGTAGATTTTGGATCATATATACTTTTTCAGTTTCTTACACTAGGGAGACAATACGGTATTTACACATTTGGGTTTGATTTATCTCACTTATGAGTATGGTCTCAAGTCGTGTCCATTTACTTATAAAAGTCTCAATGCAATCTTTCTTAATAGCTGAGCTCCATTGTATAAAAATACCACATCTTTTTTATCCATTCTTTGATTGCTGGGCACTTGGGTTGTTTCCAAGATCTGGCTATTACAAATTGGGTTGCTATAAACATGGGTGCACAAATATCACTGTGGTATGATGTTTTCAATTCCTCTGGAAAAATGCCCAGAAGTGCAATAGCTGGGTTGAATGGAATCTCCAATCCTAGCTTCTTGAGGAATCTCCACATTGACTTCCACAGTGGTTGCACCAGTCTACACTCCCACCAACAGTGGAGAAGAGTTCCTTTTTCCCCACAGCCCCTCCAGCATTTGTTGTTGCTTGATTTTTTAATCTTGGCCATTCTTTCTGGAGTGAGATGGGATTTCAATGTTGTTTTAATTTGCATTTCCCGAATGACCATTGATGTGGAACATTTTTTCATATATTTATTTGCCATTTGTATTTCTTTCTCTGAGAAGTGTCATCTCAGATGACCATTTTTGGATTGGGTCCTTGAATTTTAGGGGCCTGATTTCTTTTAATTCTTTATATGTTTTAGATAGAAGTCCTTTGTCTGATGGACAATTGGCTATGATATTTTCCCAGTTCATGGGTTTTCTTTTCACTCTGTTGGAGATTTCCTTTGACATGCAAAAACTTTTTAGTAAGATGAGATCCCAGTTGTTGATTCTGGGAAATGTTTCCCGTGCAATTTGATTTTTTTTCATGAACTCTCTGCCTATTCCTATGTCATCAACATTTTTACCTACCCTGTCTTCTAGTAAGTTTAGTGTCTCCGTTTTAATATTCAGATCTTTGATCCATTTTGACTTTATTTTAGTGCATGGTGATAGACATGGATCTAGTTTTAGTTTACAGCATATGAAAAGCCAGTTTTTCCAGCACCATTTGTTAAAGAAGCTATCTTTCTTCCAATGTACACATTTGGTCCCTTTGTCAAAGATGAGGTGGCTAAGTGTGTTTGTAGTTGTGGCTGTATCCTCTAATCTATTCCATTGATCTTCAGGTCTGTTTTGATTCCAGTACCATGCTGATTTTATCACAGGAGCTTTGTAATATAGTTTCAAGTCAGGGATTGTAATGCCTCCTGCCTTCCCTTTGTTGCCCAGAATTGCCTTTGCTATTCTAGGTCTTTTCTGGTTCCAGATGAATTTCAGGAATGCTTTCTCTAGTTCTGTGAGGTAGGCAAGTGGTATTTTGATTGGGATTGCATTAAATCTGTGTATTGATTATTGGAGAATGGCCATTTTCACGATGTTTGTTCTTCCTATCCATGAACATGGAATATCTTTCCATTTTCTGAAATCTTCTTCGATCTCCTTCTTTAGAGTAATGTAATTTTCACTGTATAGATCTTTTACTTCCTTTGTTAGATTGATTCCTAAGTATTTCAGTTTTTTGGATGTTATACTGAAGGATGTGGTTTCCCTTGTTTCTCTCTCAGTGATTTTGTTGTTTGTTTACAGGAATGCTATTGATTTTTGAGTGTTCACCTTGTATCCAGCAACCTTACTGAATTTGGTTATTACATCTAGAAGTCTTCTAATGGATTTTTGGGGGTCTTCTATGTAGAGTATCATATCGTCTGCAAATAATGATAATTTCATTTCTGCCTTTCCTATCCTTATTCCCTTTATTTCTTTCTCTTGTTTAATTGCTCTGGCTAGTATTTCCAAAACTATATTGAAAAGGAGTGGTGATAATGGACATCCTTGTCTTGTTCCTGATTTTAGGTTAAAAGTTTTCAGTTTTTGTTCATTTAGTAAGATGTTGACTGTTGGTTTATGATAGATGGCTTTTATCAGGTAGAGGTAGAGACCATCTAGTCTGATTTTCTGTAGGGTTTTTGTCATGAATGGGTGTTGGATTTTGTCAAAAACTTTTTCTGCATCTATTGAGATGATCATGTGGTTCTTGTCCTTGGCCCTGTGGATATGGTGTATTACATGTATTGATTTGCATATGTTGAACCATCCCTGCATTCCTGGGATGAATCCCACTTAATCATGGTGTATAACCTTTCTGATAACTTGGTGTATTCTGTTTGCCAGTATTTTATTGAGGATTTTTGCATCTATGTTCATGAGGGAGATTGGCCTGTAATTTTCTTTTTTGGTTGAGTCTTTCTCTGGTTTTGGTATTAGGGTAATACTTGTTTCCAGGAATGAGTTAGGGAGACTTACTTCCCTTTCAACTTCGTTGAAGAGTTTCAGGAGTGTTGGCATTAAGTCTTCCCTAAATTTCTTGTAGAATTCAGGGTGAATCTATCAGGGCCCGGGCTTTTCTTTGTTGGTAGGGTCCTAATTACATTTTCAATTTCATTAGCTGAAATTGGGTTATTTAGTAGGTTTACATCTTCTCGATTCAGCTTTGGTAATTCATAGGTTTCTAGGAATCTGTCCATTTCTTCTGTGTTATCGAATCTATGTGAGTAAAGGTTTTTAAAGTAGGTGTTGATGATCTGTATTTCCACAGGGTCTGTAGTGATTTCGCCCTTTTCATTTCTTATTGTATGAATCTGAGTTT
>RJWM01039052.1:0-16367 GCA_004363535.1 Dasyprocta punctata | reverse complement strand
ACATCCAGTGTACGGTTGGTGTTAAATGTTGGGGTGCAAGGTTGGTGTAACACTCAACATACCACAGTAACAGCTATAAGCAATGAAGCATTGCCGTAAGAGCCCACATAGAACGCCATCCTATCAACAGCTCTGAAACCTGAAGGAGAAATATTTGGTTGAGCAATGAGATGCATTTCTCATTCTCATTCCCCTGAATGTAACAGCACTGGAAGTAGCCCCAGAAGGCTGCTTCTCTAGAGACACTCTGAACACAGCGGTAAGGGCTCACCCCACTGGTCACATGCTCACCATGTTCACAGCCGGAGGAGCTAAGACAGCATTGCAGGCCTTATGCTCAGAACTGGGCTTGAGTTTCCTACCTCACACCAGGGAGACCATTAGTACAGTTGCCTCACAATGAAGACATTTCCTTCCACCTCCCACCAAATAGCACCTTTGGTAAGGCTGTGCTTCAAGGGATCTTTCTCCTCTCATGACCTCTTTCACTGCAAGCTGTGAAAAACACAGCTGAGAACCTTAACACATACTTGCCAGCCCCGATAATTCAGAGCAGATTGAAGAGCCTAGGATCTGAGAGCTCAGTGTGTGCGAACTTCAAAAAGCGGGAGAACATAGGGGTGAACTAGGCCCCCATTCAACAGTGTTCATGTAATCAACATCCCAAGGACACTTGCAGAGGTAAAAATGGAAACACTCAAGTGGACAACTGCAAATCTTGCTTAGCAGAATGACCTTTGCTTTCTCTCCAAAAAAGGGCAATGGGTAGCCACTCGAACAGATTCACTCTTGCCTTTAGAGGCCCACAGAGCAAGGATCACACAAAGCCCATAAACATTACTGTGAACAGTGGAAGCTTCAGCGTAGTGAGTCAGCACGGTGTTCAACCCGAGCCTGCCCCTGGGATTGGAACAGTGCAGAAAAACAGGTAGACAACGACTCCAAATCCATCTCACTTCTTCAGGCTATCTTTGGAGGTTAGAGTGGAAAGTCAGGGTTTCTCTGCCCTGACTCATGGTGTCAAGAAAAAGTTGGAACATCCAGGACACTACTAGGCCTATCCTTCCATAAAAATAAACTTCCTGTCCAACAATTTTAAACTTCTAAAATCAGAAATATGGCATAAAAAGTAACCTAACTTCAATTTGTCTCCAGCAACATCATGAAGATTGTGCTACTAAAAATTGTATGACCCCACAGTGCTGTGTCCTATAGTGAATTTCAGCAGTGAACTTCTGTATTTGCCCCATGCCCATGATGGGAAGAGACATTGCTGGTGTTTCCCATACTATTTTTCCAAGATTTTTCTGGCATTTTCACGACAACACAAATAGAGAAAGCAAATATGTCTCAACACAAGCTTTGGTCAAAGTGGTAAAGTTTTTAGTTGCAAGTTCACATTGCAGTATAAGATGACAGGGAATGGAACAAGGCAATCCTGCTCTGAGAATCCTTGCACTCCCTTACCTGGGGTGTAGTAAGCCACGTCTCATTCCTTCCTAAAGCAGAGGCCTGAAGACTTTGCGCATGCCCTGGGGCTGGAGCGGGGGAATGATCTACAGCAACCAATAGACATCCATGGACAGGTCTTTAAACTAGAGGTACAACTCTCTCCCTTCCACCTCTGTCCATTTGCCCTGTCCAGATGCAGCTTGGGACCCAAGAATAGCAAAGTACTGTAACTCCTCCATGGCATTCGAGTACTGTATTATCAGATACCTCTAAGAATGGGTACAGCACATTTCTATCCATCATCACTGGACAACCAAAAACTGAAATAGAAATGTCATGTAAAGTAACACCAAAATAAGTTTAAATAAAAAAATATCTATTTTCATCAACTTGTGTCAGTCATCAATTTATAGAATAAAGCATATACTGCATGTATTTCTGAGGCATACAACACCTCCACACACACTCTTTTGCGGAACTGACAGCTGCTCAGTCCCTTCCTGAATTGTTTTATGAGGCCCAGTTCACAGGTTTGAAGCAAAGCTAAGCACAAAATACAAAAGCAGCCTCACCTCAGACATTAAGTTCTCAGATCCAAACTCAAATCTCAGCACACTACAGAGGGCCATCTGACAACACCTTCCACCAGGAGACATCCTCTGGAACATGGTCAACACCTCTAGGACAGTTTCCTATTTGTCAAGGGACTGGGACCTCACTTGGTTGTGAAGACTCCTCCACAGAAACCAACACAGTTCTGTGCAACCCCTCCTAGCATGGCAAGTGTGGTATTCGCGATTCAGCAAGTCAGCATACATGGCATCCGGGGTTCTTAACGTTGAGCATCCCAAGTAGGGAGAACTACCAAGTCTCAGACAGGTTTCAGGGAAGAAGAAAAATTACCGTGGAAGGCAGTACTGGTTCCAAAATAATGCCCAAGTCATAGCCCTATGATGAAGGCCTTCTCCTGAGACAAAAATGGTCAATCAATACTACATCCTCTCCTTTGCTGACACTTTGCTTGGCTTCCTGATATTATAGTAAAGGTCAGCGACCTCTTGCCCTTCATGCAAAACTTAGATGTTCAGCTGTGGGGACACAACTGAATGGAACCCTTTCAGATGGGATGTTTTCTCCAGTTGAAGGCAATGGACAGACACTGGTAGACGTGAAGATGAAATAGCAGGAATGCACCTAGACAACGTGCCACTACCCTTGCGTGGTAAAGTTTGAGGCCCAACAGAGTGGGTGTGATAAATGTCCCCCTTCAAACTGAAGCCATCCATGACAGTGAGTCTCACTCTTAGCCAAGAACCCAAAAGTTTACAATTCTTCCAATTCCCAGGGGGAGCCACCTCACTGATGTGACCCAGAGGAAAAGGAAGATACAGAACTTGTTACATGAAAAGCAAGGAGAGGTTTATTATTAAACATGTTAAAAATCAAACCATTTTTAAAACACTCCCCAAAATCAAGTTGGCCTGGCTGAGCATGCATAGGAGCTCTGACCCAGAAAATGGTGCAGTCATGCCTCCTGGGGAGACTGTCGCACACTTCTGGCTCTTTGAGGATGAGAAATTGGAAATAGAAATGAGATACTTTCATGTTAGTAAATCTATTCTCATACTCTGCACCCCCATACTGAGGTCTACTTCCAGGCTTAACTGACCCAAAGGTTTCTCCAGGAGTACTGCACGCTGAGCTCTGAGACTTACAAAGCAGTCTTCCCTGAGTCAGTGTGGGGTCCCCACTTTCCCAGTGAAGCTGTTGGAATGCCTAGGACTCTTCTCCGGGGAGTTCCCAGTCAGCTATTGTCATCATCTCATGGACCAGACAGCAGCACTCAAATTCGCAGAAAGGCAGCTAAGGAAGGAATTTGCTGAACAAGACAACATCCCTGCTACTCTTTTAGCTTCCCCATTATTGAGTGCCTAACACAGTCTGTAGCGATTTGAAATGAGGGACAAGTCCACTTTCAGTGGAGATCGATTTACATAAAGAAAAGAGATTTTCCTATCTCCTGCAAAGAATTTAGAGCCTTCTCATCAACTCTAACTTTTCCGGTTGTCACAGCATAAGCTACATTTTACCAGTGAGCATTCCTAGATACAGCTTCTTATGGCCATCAAACCATAGGTAGAGCCACAGTATTCAACACCCCAAGTAGTGGCACCTCCTCTGAGACAGAGGTAACAATGTCACTGTTCAAAATGAAAGAGACATAAGAGTGTAACAGATTATAAAAATGCATCCATGTCAAAAATGCAAGGTAAAACACACTGATCCTACCTCTACTTCACCAGGAAAAAAAATTTTATGGTTCCTACTGGCTTAGCTTGAGGGTTTAGCTCACCAGCTGGCTGGGCCAAAGAACCGGTGCCCCCCACAGCTCTCCTCACAGCTCTGCTGGGCCGTGTCACACAGGCTCCTGAATGCAGTGCTGCAGGACACTTGCATAAAACCGTGCACCTCAGCACTAATGCAAACAGGAGTGATGCCTCGGCCTCAGCCTCTACTTATAATAGTGGCATGGGAGGAAAAAACACCAGCGCATGCCCAGTAGGAGTGGCCCCAAGAACTCCCAGTGACAGCCACCTCGGATGCAGACCCAGATTCCAAGAAAAACAGAGCCTACAACCCTGGAGGGAAAGCCACTCTCACAGCAAGACCACACAGAGAAGGAAGACCGCAAAAGCATGCACACAAGCAAACACAGCATATGAGACTGGCCGCGTTTCCTGTGAACCCCAGGAAAGCCCACGACTACCGCATCCATGAGTAACATGAGCATTAAGCTGAAAAGGGGCATCTCAGAATTTCTAGAGTTTTCTTCAGCAGCACTACTCTCCCATTGGCTGGCCATTGGACTGGGGATCTATGTGGCAAGACGCCTCACAACCACCAGCAACTCCTGATAGGGAATTGGAATCCGACTTTCTTCACATAGTGGGATCTCTCTCCAACTTTACGATCACGAACTGAAGATCTGTCATGAGCCTTGGGGTCTCCCTTTTCTTTTTAGTAAACTAGACATGCAGTGATTGAAGAACAGTTATAAAGATGATGCTAACCTATAGTGAATCATTCTTAGGCAATTAATGAGCCTGTCCAGTAGATTGATAGCTACAAAATTTTGTAAATTTTTCTGTAACAGCATATAAGTTCAATATACTACTCTTAGGTACTATTTTAAGAAATATCTGTAAACTTAAATTAAAGCGCTTTATGTTTTAAAGAAATAATGTTGATATCAAAGTTACTATCTTAAGGGGCTTCACAAGATATACTGTGTTCCTTCATGTTTTTTAAAGAATCACTTGTCATTACTTTAAACTTATGAGTGGTTGAGGCTGGGATGTGATCCCCTTTTCAAATATTATATAGAGGAATACAAAACTTTTAATCTCATGCTATTCATGATTTGAAAATCTGGAAGGAACAACCGAAGAGGCACAAAGGCCTGGAAGGCATGATCAAGAGCTATCTTTTCATTCCAGAAAATCTGTTGCTCAAGTTTTGGGCCAAAGAGGTCATTCCAGATGAGTCCTGAGTACCAGAAAGAGAAAGTACAATCTTCAGATGATATCCCCATCCATCTGGGAAATCAATTCTGTTGGGATCAAGGGCACCCTTAGAAATGTTGGAGGCGATCAAAATCTAGCCTCTTCCAAGAGCACTTCACCTCTTTTGGGACAATATCAAGAGCAGCACATTCCAAACACAATCAATGTCACCTGAACCAGTAATTTAAGCATCAAAATATTCATCCATTGCGTCTACCTATCCATGAATATACATTTAGCATAGTCATAGTATGATCCCGTAAACATACGGCATATAAAAGACACTATCTTTAAGAAAGCTGAACCTATACTGTCTGAAGACAATCATCACATAAGGAAAGGTACCATGAGCCTAGGAATTCAGGCGGCTATAGAAATGCACACCAAGATAGGAAAAGATTGGTGAGGGCCACAGAAGAACCAACTGCACAAGCAGGCGAGATTTGCCTAATTAAGATCCAATTAAGGCCCACCTCACACTGAGGTGCTCCACCACTGCAAGATAATTTTATCTAAGCCTTTCATTTAGTGTTCATTTGCCACAGCACAAACAGAAAGATTCAGGAGTAGCCCAAGATTCTTATTTGTCATTTTCACAACTGTGTGGGTCTGAGCTATTGGGGTCTGTGCCTAGATCCGCGATGTCCCAAACGAGTGCACAGCAAAGACATAAATAACTGAGACAAGCGGTGTGATGTTTAGGGCTCCAGGAGGACCACGATCCACTGCAGGATTCCTCACTCTGGTGGCTGAATGAGACTGGCTCTGGGCAGTCTGTACTTATTTAAAACAAGGAAGGGGGTTAGTGGAAAACAGGATACCTGAGCAGGAACATGGGAGGGGTTCAAAGACCACTTCAAGCAACCGATGTGAATTAAGTCTCCAGGTGTCCTAAGCTGTGACCCATCCTGCCCCCCGAGGCATCTCCTAACTTAGTGCACCCGCACCCGGGCCACACCACAGCCCTGCACATGCACTCAGCTTCACCAGGTCTCACACACAATGTCCTAACATCAATGACCTCTTCATTTTTATGCCCCAGAAGAGTCACAGAACTACTACTTCCCTGGGGAACTTAAGCAAGACAAATGTTAGACATGCATACTTATGTCACACTCTCCTTCATGATCCAATAGATTGATTTACAGGGCAGTGAGCCTTTGCAATGTCTGCCCCATGGATAGGCCAACAGTATAGAGATCACATTTCACATGAACAGTGTGCTCTTCACCAGGGAATATCAGACAGCAAACCATGGGGCAGAATCTTTCACCCAGCACCCCTACCAACAACAAATTCTCACCAGGCCTGAGCTTTCTCCAATCTCCAACCAAGTCAGCCACCATCTGAACCCCCTTCCCCAGACAACATCTCCAAGGGCCAATCTACAAGAGTCTTAGATCTGGCTATCAATGCCAGCAGGAGCAAGCTAGCTCACTTTTACCTTAAAAACCCCAGCAGGGCCACCATTCCCTCATAATGGTAGTGCTCATGATCTCAGAATCCTGGGGCTGGGACTGAGAACACTGAGCCCTTGTGGTCCCTAAAAGTAGGGTGGCCAATGTCAACCATGATCAACATGAACCCGGGTCACTGTTCCCAAAACTGATAAAGGAGAAAATATTCCAGTTCTCTTCCTCAGTCTTTCCTTTCCTTGAATTTACTTCCAACATACTGTACACATCCCCCAAGACCTTTCTGAGCTACTAGCAGCAGAAATTCAAGTCTGTCACTATGAGGAACCATCTGTGACTTATAAGGTAAATAAGTGACTCACGACCCTGATCAGAGCCATCCACAGGTCAGAATCTTAGAACCCTGTGCAGACCACATTAACAGGGTTATGAGGGCTTGGCAGGGTGAGGAGTCACAGGACCCATGGGTGTAACTGCTGGCAAAGTGGAAGCTGAATAGGCCTGGACCCTTCACTTTGTTCTGTCCCAGGGTCTCCGAGGATTAGACATTGGTGCTAACACAGCACACAGCTGGTTTTTGAGCATCGCATTCTTCCCAAGTGTTTGGAAGAAATCCTAAGGTTCGCACCTCTCCCCGAGAATGAAATGGCTAGCTTGAGGGGCGAACTGATCTCCCTAGCTCTAGGGCTCCAGACCACAGTGGCTTGTTCATGGCACATCTAGAGAACTGCGTGGGCAGGACCATAGTGAGCTAACCAGCACCACCCAAGGTTTAATCCAGAGCACTGTTGCTACAAGAGACCACTCCCCTAAGCTAGGGTGCCATAGAGGAAGTGGTTTCAATGCTCCAACTGCAGCCAGTAATAAGGACTGATTTAGGCATTAATGTTTCCAATAGAAGCAGGAACAAGCACAGCAATCTCCTCACCAAATCATCCAACCAGCATATTTAATGGAGGGGACTCCTTTACCCAGAACTGAAATTGAAGGCAGAGGGTGGTTTGGGTACAAACCTTATAGTGTCAGGATCATGTTGCAGCAAATGATTTCACAGGTGCAAAGCAGCACAATACTAAAAGACTTCAGGGAAGAAAAAGTCTCACTGAAAGCCATAATGGCCTCCAAGACCATGTCCCCACCAGGTAGCAGTCCTCAGGTCAGTGCTTCTACCCAAGACGGAATTCATACACTTCAAGGACAAATTGGTCTCCTCCCTAGGCAATAATTTCCCCATCTTCCTGGTGTTCATGCCCATGGTCAGTGGCCTCTTGATTTTCTTGAAATCTAAATTTTACTTAGAGATATGCAAATTTGGGAATGCTTGCTGTATTGTTTGAGTATGTTCTCAACTATATGCTAAAATTTCAATTCCTTTGAGCTATTAAATGGGTAGGAGTAATCTTACTGTGGTGTTTAGAAATGGAGATTTCAGAAAGTGATCAGGATTCAATAAATTTGGACAGAGCTCTGATGAGTCAACCCCGTGGCTTTACAGCAGAGAAGTGAGACCTACACATATATACAGAAGCGTTCTCTTGCTACAGGATGCCCTGTGCAGCCAGTTTTCTGCCATGAAGGGGACTGTTGCCCAGTGGAGACATTGCACTTGGAAAACAGCAAGCCAGCTAACTCTAATTCATCCAGTCTATTTTGTGTCAGTAATGCCATGCCAGAATAATACAGTGCTTTACAATTAAATGCTCTACAGAATCAAAGCCCTAAGGTACTTAAGATGAAACAGATGAAAGCGCAGGAGTGAACACATCCAGGATACTGTTGCGTGTCAAATTCTGGGGTTCAAGTTTGGTTTAACACTCAGCATACTACAGTAACAGCTATAAAAAAAATGAAACTTTGCCATAGGAGCCCACATAGAACGCCATTCTGACAACAGCTCTGCAGCCTGAGGGAGGAAAATCTGGTTGAGCAATGAGATGCATTTCTCATTCTCATTCCCCTGAATCTAACAGCACTGGAAGTAGCCCTAGAAGGCTGCTTCTCTAGAGACACTCTGAACACAGGGGTAAGGGCTCACCCCACTGGTCACATGCTCACCATGTTCACAGCCGGAGGAGCTAAGACAGCAATGCAGGCCTTATGCTCAGAGCTGGGCCTGAGTTCCCCTACCTCACACCAGGTCAACCATTAGTTCAGTTGCCTCGGAATTGGGACATTTCTTGACACCTACCACCAAATAGCACCTTTGTTAAAGCTGTGTTTCAAGGATCTTTCTCCTCTTATAAGCACTTTCACTACAAGTTGTGAAAAACAGCTGAGAACCTTAACACATACTTGCCAGCCCCAACATTTCAGAGCAGATTGAAGATTCCAAGATCTGAGAGCTCAGTGTGTGAGACCTTTGAAAAGCAGGAAAACATAGGGGTGAACTAGGCCCCCGATTCAGCATTGTCCATAAAATCAACATCCCAAGGACATTTGCAGAGGTAAAAATGGAAACACTCAAGTGGACAACTGCAAATCTTGCTTAGGAGAATGACCTTTGCTTTCTCTCCAAAAAAGGGCAATGGGTACCCACTCAAACAGGTTCACTCTTGCCTTTAGAGGCCCACAGAGCAAGGATCACACAAAGCCCATAAACATCACTATGAACGATGGAAGCTTCAGCGTAGTGAGTCAGCACGGTGTTCAACCCGAGCCTGCCCCTGGGATTGGAACAGTGCAGAAAAACAGGTAGACAACGGCTCCAAACCCATCTCACTTCTGCAGGCTATCTTTGGAGGTTAGAGTGGAAAGTCAGGGTTTCTCTGCCCTGACTCATGGTGTCAAGAAAAAGTTGGAACATCCAGGACACTACTAGGCCTATCCTTCCATAAAAATAAACTTCCAAAATCAGAAATATAGCATACAATGTAATCTTAACTTCATCTCCAGCATCATCAAGATTGTGCTACTAAAAATTGTATGAATCCACAGTGCCGCATCCTGTAGTGAATTTCAGCCGTGAACTTTTGTACTTGTCTGATGCCCATGATGGAAAGAGACATTGCTGGTGTTTCCCATACTATTTTTCCAAGATTTTTCTGGCATTTTCATGACAACACAAATAGAGAAAACAAGTGTGTCTCGACACAAGCTT
Source organism: Dasyprocta punctata (assembly GCA_004363535.1). NCBI lineage: Eukaryota > Metazoa > Chordata > Mammalia > Rodentia > Dasyproctidae > Dasyprocta > Dasyprocta punctata. Next base: position 6,840 of record RJWM01039052.1, on the reverse strand, counting down.
TGGTCAAAGTGGTAAAGTTTTTAGTTGCAAGTTCACATTGCAGTATAAGATGACAGGGATTGGAACAAGGCAATCCTGCTCTGTCCGAGAATCCTTGCACTCCCTTACGTGGGGTGTAGTAAGCCACGTCTCATTTCTTCCCAAAGCAGAGGCCTGAAGACTTTGCACATGCCCTGGGGCTAGAGAAAGTGAATTATCTATGGCAACCAATAGACATCCATGGACAGGTCTTTAAACTAGAGGTACAACTCTTCAACCTCTGTGCATCTTCTCTCCCCAGATGCAGCTCAAGGCCCAAGAATAGCTAAGTAATATAGCTCATCCATGGAATTAGAGTACTATATTACTGCACACCTGTAAGAATGTGTAGCAACAAGAATGTTCAAGGGACACAGCTCTGCTCTTACTCTGCAACGCTTCCAAAAGGCCATTGCTAGTTTCCACCAATAAAAACCACAAATCAGAGAAGCAAAGCCATATCTTTAAAGGGCAGCATCCTAAAGGTCAGTTATCAACGCCTGCTTAGACATCATGGCTAGAAAGTGATCAAGTGGCAAAATGACTCATGAGAAACTTGCATGACTGTTAGCCTAAGCTTTAGGCACACCAGCTCCTCTTCAGCCCACTGCTGAGGGCAGCTACCTCCAAACTATCAGGCAGCAGAATCTAAAGGAGCTAAGCAGGTAGAGAAGAAATTCACTGCAACACCCAACACCATCCCTATTTTCCAGCCAACATGTTTGATTTTTCAAATAGTTTCTTAATGTACATCCTTATTAGTCACAATGAAATCATGAGTGTCTATGACTTGTAAAGGTCTCCCCTCTACTACTGATCTGATTTGAAGGTAAGGTTCGTCCCTCCTTTCTACCTCTGTTGGAAGAATGGTGTGTCCATGTGAGGGGGTAGAGTCTCCTCAAATTCTGTTCTCTGCAAAGAGAATTCTCTTTCCAACCCAAATTGAATGCATGTAGTTTGGGCAATCAGGAATATAAGGTCATCGACATAACCTCTTACAGGAGAGTCTTAGGGTCAACCACTTAATAGCCATCAGCCTGAACTATATGCATAAGTTAGCTCGATTCTGTTTAAGGAGAATTTTCAGGAGACATTAATAAGGTTCTTCACTAGTGCTAACTTCTAGATGCTTATGTGAGTTCAAGTTGGAGGTCTTCCTGTGACATTCAGTAGAGAAACAAAACAAGTTCCATGGAGAGCCAGGCTTTGAAAACACGACTGAGGTAGAAATTAACCACGCCATTTATTATTCCGGGCAGAAACATTGTTTTCACCCACTTTAGGCATAAAATTTTTTCCCATGTATGAGCCATGTTGGATCCACTTCTTCACAATGAACGGGTTGTAGCTAACAAGGAGTTGTGAGACACAAACGCCCCTTCATGGAATGACAAGTTCCCCAACTTGTGGGAAGGTCTGGTATTCCTTTGCTACACCCATGAGAGCAATGGCATATCAAGCAGTGATTTCACCCTCATTCATCTCAACCTTGACAATTTCAACTGTCAGCCCCATGCCGCATGGCAAGTTCCTCTGCTTGTCAGTCCTGGCCCATCCTCCCCCTTATACAGGTATGGGTCCCAAGGAGAATGCCGAATGACCCCCAGGCATGCTACACTGTCAGATTGCTTCCCGCAGAGCTGTGGAAATGATGAAGGACATACTGTCTTCTCAAAAGAACTGGTCAACAAAAGAGATCGGGCTGTTTCAGGGTGCTATGGCCATAGATGTGAACCATTCCACTGAACAGGTCCTCTACATAAAGCCAAACTTCTCAAGAACTTTATCTTTCCCAGGTTAGTGAATCTTTCCCCACTTTTTAACCATCCCAGGAAGTATTAAATATAATGAAGTTCTACCAGTATAACTAGGACATTGAAAATGCTTAGAAAAACCTAAGCCTATCCCAGAAAATATTTACTTGCCTCGACTTACATATACTCCACGTACTATCATTGGGTTTTGGAGTCACTTTGGTGGAGCATAGTTTAACTTTTAAACACTGGTGCAGAGCGTAACATACGGCTGTTGTCACAGACCGACTAATAAGCACAAACATCCTACGTTTAGTTTGCAATCCATTGTCTTCTGTAAACTCATGTACCATTCAAAAAAGGGTGCAAGCCAGCCTGACATCCAGATTTCCTGAATGTAGGAAATAAAACATGTTCTTGCTTTTAAAAGAAAAAAGCTACTATAGTCTCCAGCAGGATGGGTAAAGTCTTTCCCACCCACCTGGAAGTAGTTAGGGAAAATCAGGAAGGTATCTTATCACTGGGTCAGAAGGGTTTTCTAATTGTAAAGGCAGAACACAATGCCATGTGCACAGGTACGATTAGTCACACGGGTAAGAGATGCCATCTCCTTCAGTTGATGACAGTTTCAGTTTCTTATACCTAGGAATAACCAAACTTGAGAGCAACAAAATAGTGTCTGAAACCATAAAGACTGTGATGACATATCACCTTAGAGGTCCCTCTCAACGTGAGTGTAGATCTCGACATCTGTCATCTTCATATTCCTTAGTCATGCCTCAGGGATTCTAAGGCATGACATGATAGGGTTTGACTTACACATGGAAAGTTTATTTCAAGGACACAAATTCAAATGAAACATCTTTCTGACTCCAACATGGTCCTTGCTCTAAAGCACAATCACTTGATGTGGATTCAAAAGACTTCCACAATGAACATGAACTTGTGAGTTGCAGCCAAGACTCAAAATCTATAGTCCAGGAGGACACAAGTGCACATTTTTCACTCCTACCACACAGGACAAGACAACGGGGCCAGTCTAATAAGTCAGCATGACAAAGAAAAAATGGCACAATTATCCTAAGGATTCATAAATCCAAGATTTGGCATCTGACTCAAGTAGCAAAGACTCACACAGGAGGTCAAGCAGAAAAGCATCATCAAAGTCATCACAGAAGATGATCCCAATGGATACTGTACAGTGCGGCCACCTTCTGTGACCAGGAGGATGCCATAGAGCACAGGGTACTGATAAAAATGTTCCAGGTAATCACTACGGCTTTCTTAATGACATAAGAAGTTGGGATAGCTTTTAAAAAAAATCAGACTACATCCAAGTGAGGTGTCTGCACAATGTTGCACAACATTATGGCCATCCCATCTTCTAATGAGCCCCACATTTAGTTCTTAGAGTGTTTTGTAGAAAAAAGAAGACTATCACTAGCATCTCATTCATCCCAATCAGTGGCCATCCCTCAGTGTTGACTTCTTTGCCCACCTTCAAGACACAGCATCTTTGAGTATGTAGGGTCCTCTAAATCACGTAGTCATGAGCTGCACTTCTGTAAGTGGTGCCTCACCTCAGATCTCAGGTTCTATTCAAGTCAGAACCACTGTCCCTGGAGCCAGCATGTAACTTCTGGGAGTGTGGGAAACTGGTCATCAGGAAGGAGGCCCAGCTGAGCTTCCCTGCACACAGGAACAGTGGGCCACAAGCTGGCATGTTGTAAGCTCCAGAGAAGAAGTCAACAACAGATTTCATTTAGGTCTGGGCTGCAAAGATTGGATGCATCTTTCTACATGTAGTCTGAACATACAGCCCCCTGCATTCAAGGCGATCTGCATACTCCCATGGACATGCTGACTATCTGAAAATGGTGGAAGCCTTATGCTCGGGACTTAGCAACAGGACCCTGCCTCACAGCAGGGTGAGGGTCAGCAGAGCTGCCCCAGGAGAAGGGACCCTTCCCACCTCCCATGAGTGAACTGCAGGTTAGTCTGACACGAAGGCCGAATATTTTTTTCTCCTGTAACATTGTTTCTTGGAGACTTGTGAAAAGTACTTCCCAGAATAGTACCCAACACAAACCAGAGAAAAGTTAAGACTGGGAAGGTGCCACGTAGCACACACTTTCTCTCATCTGTGGACTGCACGCTGGTGAGTTTACAGGTCATGAAGTTAATTCTGCTCAAACATCACCCTCAGTCTACAACTGAAAGTCTGCTTCAGAACAAGTGATTATGAGGACAGAAAACGAGCAGAATGAAACACACACTAAGCTCTCCCTCTACTCACTTCTGAAGGACTCTTGACCACTGTTGTGGTGGGCAGGGGTCAGCAAATTGCAAAGAATCCGTTTCCTCAAAAGCTTCAACCTTACTTCAGAAGGTGCAAATGCGATTTTCAGATGGAGCGACTTAAATCGAAGCATCAGAAGGAACTGCCTGCTATGAAACGGTTCATAGCTTTTTCTACTATGAGGTGGCACATGCGACTTCTAGGAGCCAAAAGGACACAGGCCTCTCCTTGAACAGGACGGAAACCAAACCTTTTCTAGCTCTACACTGACTGGGTAACTCCTTCAACCCACTCACTACACTAAGGAATGTCTCTTTCAGGCTTCTGTCCAGGATCCTGTGCCCTAGGGAACCACAGCAATAGCCACTCAGATCAGCAGCAGAGAGCTCCACCTTCATTCTAGGTGCCAAGTTGGCCCATGGGAGACACCAACTCTGGAACTCAGATCACTGGGCTCCTAACCTCAGCCCTTCATCACAGGGAAGGGGACAAAACTACAAGCCTTGAGATGAGAAACCACAGGAAAGGGAATATAGGAAAAGATGCTGTTGGTGCAGACAATGTCAACTAAACAGCCTTAGAAGTTACTTGAGATCACCACACACACAGCAAAACTCTTGCTGTGAAGCTAGAAAACTCCCTGAATCCAGCTCAAATATTCTCAGGTGGGAAGGATATTTTTGAGACAAAAACAAGATTATCTGGGAGGTCGCACGGAGAACTAACAGTCCAGAAGCAGCTTGGATGACGGTCCCAACTGCCATTCAGACATACAATAGCTATGAGCAAAACAGTTCTGGAACATTGCACTTGAATATCAGGACACGAATCTACCCTAACTAATCATCTGGATTAGCCTTGGCATAAGACAGTCATGGCAAACCTTTTAGTGCTTTTGGTGACAACAACCTGTGGCAGCACCCGTGCCACACATTTGACACCACTGGCCTAGGATGAAGTTATGGATTAAACTGGTGGTCAACTTAGCACCAGCTGAATTCATTCAGTTGGTGTCGAGTAAAGATGCTCCACCTGAAGAAAGTTGCCAGCATAAATAGAGACGTGGAGAAGAAGAGCCAGGCATTGTGGGTTCTTTCAAGAGTTGCTGTTTCAAGCTGCTGGTTCTCCTGGAGGTGCTTGTCATACTGGCTTCCCCAATATGGATTCGGTCATTATCGTTGGAGGAGCTAGGGACCTCATCGGTGAGAGTGGCTGTGGTTCACGTTGTGGGAGTCTTGCTCCTCACATTGTGCATCGCTTCCTGGCTCCAGAGGGGAGGCTGTGTGCTGGAGAAGTTTGTTACGCTGGGCTTCCTGACCTGTGCTCAACTGTTCTCATCGGAGGAGCACGGGACCTCGTTGCTGCTGAGGATGGCTGTGGTGCTCTTCAGGACAGTCCCGCTTATTTTGTGCATGACTTCTCGGGTCCCGTGTAGAACCCTCAACCCACTGCACAGCTCCATCACCCCGCTGGCATAGACTTTCTAGTTCCACCGCTGACCTTTGACTTTCCCGGCACAGAACCGTAAATAGACTGGCATGAGTCCTTATTGTGGACTCTTAGATTTCCAGTTGGATTTGTGGGAGGCATTGTCATGCACTTTGGGTCCCTAGTGGGACTCTTGCAAGACATTGCTGTGGGATCCAGGCCCTCGGCTAAATGTCTTGGGTCTTAGTGTTGTGGATAGATTTTCCTGCACTTTCTTGTGTTCAACTCTGGGTGATACTGTAAAACAGTATTATAAACTCTGTGTCCTGTATGCAGTTGTTCTCCCTGTAACTCCTGACTACAACAGATGACAATCAAGAGACCTGAGAAACACACCACCTATCTCACCATGAGGTTTAAAAATGGGATGAACATGTGATGGATTGAAAATTAGTCATCAACTTCTAACACCCGGCTGAGCTGAATCATCACATGGCTGAGTATGGAGGGCCCATCTGAGGATTGTTGCCAACATGAAAAGAACTGGAGAGGAAACGGTGGTATTCTTAGTTCTCCTACAAGAGCATGTCATATTATCTCTCCTGATACAAAATCGATGGTTATCAGAGCTCAAGACCTCATTGTTGCTGAGGATGGCTGTGGGACTTTTCTGGGGAGCTCTGGCCCTTGAATGTCGCTTTCTGGCTCCAGTGCAGATCCCTCAGCCTGCTGACACAGATCCTACATCCCACTGCAGATTTTCAAGCTTCCAATGCTGACCTGTGGGCTTTCCCAAAGCAGATGCATGAGACTTGAACGAGTCAGTGTCATGGGTTCTAGACATCCAGTTGGATCCATGGAGGGCATTGGCATTGGCTCTAGGTTTTCCACCAGACTAATGCAGGACATTGCTGTTAGATCCAGGTCCCAAGTTAGATTCTATAGGTCTTTAGTGTGGGGGCAGATTCTTACACTATCTTTGCATTTGACTCCATGGGTGACAGTTATAAATACTACTATAAATTTTGCATCCTGTGCATGAGTTTTGCTTGCAACCCCTGACTACAACAGTGCCCACTTGACTGCACCAAGAGACTGCCAGACATGCACATGTGCAGATGTACTTGCAAGAGATTCACACTTGAGCCAGTAGAACCAGTACAGGTCTACCTTTATAAATGTCAGTGAGGATAATCCAGTGCATTGAGGGCCCAAGTAGAAAGGCCAAGGAACAATTACTTCCCTCTCCTAAACCAGGACCTCCCACATATTCATCTTTTCCCATCCTTAGACATCAGAGTTTCTCATTCTCAGGCCTTCAGCCTCCAAGTACAAGTCACA
>RJWM01039051.1:0-16364 GCA_004363535.1 Dasyprocta punctata | reverse complement strand
CCTTTGTTTATTTCATTCTTTTACTCTTTCCGTGGGCTGCAGTTCTCGTTTTAGATTCTTCTTGGGTCCAGAGGACTCATCTCCCTCTTTTTTCCTTCTCTCTGTTATTATATTAGTTTATATTCCAGCATTTTGATGGTATATTCAGGAAGCCTCCGTGTCACGGTGTCTTCTGGGCGGCCATCTTGGAGGCGGACCCTAGCCCTATTTTTTGAGACAGAGTCTCACTATGCAGTTCAGGCTGGCCTTGAACTAACTTTGTAGCCCAGGCTGGTCTTGAACTCACAACGATCCTCCTGCCTCAGCCTCCTGAGTTATCTGGTCTTTTGCTAACTCCTGACCTAGACCTCTTAGTTTGATTGGTTTTTCTACATGCATTCTCTGATTCATTTTTCATGCACAACTGGAGATGAGCCAGATCATACTACTTCCTGGCTTCCCCAGGCTCTCAGCATAAAGTCCTGCCCTGAGCAGCAAGGCCCTGCCTTTCTCACCTCAGTTTACCCTCTAGGAAGGCAAGCCTCGTCTGTCAGGTGCAAAACCACCTTCAGGGCTCAAACGGCCATCACAATTGTGCCATCACACCCCGGCCTCAGCCTGAGTGTTGCCTTCTCTGATTCTAGAACCAGCCAACCCTGAATTCTAAAAATAGAATGATCAGGAGTGGCGAGGGTGGTTGTAAGAGAGAGAGAGAGGGAAGGCCAGTGGAAAGCAGAGATCCAACAATAAGTAGCTTGGTTGTTTCAAGGTTACTTGATGTCCTCATTAAGCTTATTTGGGCATTTGGCTTTGATCTCTCTTTCCTGATTACTTGGACAGTCAAATAGACACAGTTGCAAACCGGTGATGAAACTATTAGCCTGAGTGACTCCATTTTGGTTTGGCCTAGTGGGACTCAGGCTGGAGTTAAGTCCTAAACAATAAACTCCTGTACATTGTTGCACTCTTCTTTGTAAGGCTCAGAGGAAATAACCTATATTAGTCACATAAGTAATAAAACGTAATTATTTTTTTAGCACAGCCAGAAAGTGAGAAAGGTGTAGAACCAGAAGGTGCAGAACAGAGCTGGTGTGGTTCAGTCCTGAAGCTGGGCTAAGATCCCAGCCTCACGGCCTCAGCCTCCTGTTTCCAGGCAGCAGGCAAATCATTTAGAGTCTTCTGGAACAGAAGGCACTGTGCACATTTTCAGAAACACCGAAAACTGGGATTAATGAAATTCGGGATGCAGTGTTTACAAATCTGTCTTTAAGGGATGGATCATCCAGAAGTATAAAGGAAAAACTGCATTTCACAAGTTTATGGTTTTCCTTACACATTCAGGTAGCTGCAAGGCTGAGCACCCGCTTTACCTCAGGCTGAACTTTTCCTGGGGTGTGGGGGCAGCATCTGGACGAATCCATACCCATTAGGTAGCTCAGTGCTTGTCACCCTGAGATGCTGAATATAGGCAGCTGTAACTTGGAGCAAAACTTGGCCTCATTATTTGTGATTGTCTGTCGTGTTTGTTAAGGGAGCCCCTCAAATGAGCCCATTGTTTGACTTCTTTTTTTTAAATCAAGTTGTATTGTTCTTACAACATGCTTGCTCTCTGTAACTGCAGACCAGCTGCCGTTCTTTCCCTCCAGTTTATAGTATCCCAATAACAAATAAAAACCCAGGGTTGCCTTTGGTGTCTCTCAGTGTTTTTCTGTGGTCCTCTCACGAAGTAAAATAAGCTTAGCAAAGTTTTTGAATTTTCCCCCTTAAGAACACTGTTAATGATGCTTTCCACTAAAGTAGAAAACACCACAAAGAAAGAATATTGAAATTTATTGAATCTGTGGTGTACCAGGCAGTTTCCTTCTGTCAGCTGATTTAATATTCAAAGCCATATGGTGAGAAAAGTTTTAATGCAACTGTTTTATTCCAGGTGAGGAAACTGAGGCTCTAAATAAAACACTTTCCCTGAGAGTCGGAAGGAACAGTCAGGCTGGGATTCCATCCAAGAGTTTTCCGGCTGTGTGGCACAGTGCCCTGAGGGCCAGGCTGCAGCCGGGCCTGCGCTGGAATCCAGGTCTGCCCTGTGCTAGCTCCGGGACCAGAGCAGGTGCTGGTCTCTCTTCTCCCTAAACGCATCTTTTTACTTGTATGTAAAAGAGGCATTGTTACAGTAAAACTTCCCCAGGGGCAGGGGCCCAATGCCGCTCTCTGAGCCAAGCAGTTTGCGCTCATTCCTAGGCCGGGCTCAGTCTCCTGTCCTAGGCTTCTGCCCACTCCTGGAGCCCCCAGGGCTTTCCTCAGCAGACCTCAACCCTACCGCCTTTCCAGAGTCCCAAGATAGCTCCTACTCACAGAAACTCCCTTTCCTCCTTTTTTTTAAAACTTGAGCGCTCAGTAGGCAGGTAAACTAGGAAGAAAGGAGGCAGCAGGAGAAAGAGTACTGAAAGTCCCCCCGGTTGCCCATAGGAGAGACCAGATTTCTTATTTAACAAATCACATGCCTGCGGCCTTGTGTGAAGGAAGGGTAGCCCCAGGTTAGAGAGCCAAATTGCTCTGCATAATGGGGTAAGCCTGCGGTGTCAAGGATGCTCAGGTGAAGGGAGGAGGGGATCTTCCAGTCAGAGCAGAGCCGGGAAACCTGGAGAGGAAAGAACTCCAGGGAGTAGGGGTAAGAGTAGGGGGAGGGCTGTGCTATATACAAAGTCACTGGGCTTTTTCAGAAGTGTCTGAGCTCCCACTTTAAGCTGTAGTCTGAATGTGAACCCAGAAGTTTGTCCAAACACCCCGACAACTTCCTAACGTGCCTGGCAACTGCTGCCTCCTGAAGAAGCAATCAGAGTGGTACCCCTGGATGAGGTGGGGTGCAGTGGGGTGGGGTGCATAGAAGAACAACATACATGTGGATGAAACAAGAACAGCACCATCCATGACCCAGATTAGGCAAGCAGATGCTCAGGGTAAAAGGTGGGAGAAAGGTGAGACTGCTCGTGGAGTCCTCGGGGCACTGTGAAGGTGACACAGAATGGGGTGGGGATGGGGTCAAGCTAAATTAAACTGAGTCTAAAAGGATGGTGTGTTCCAGCTCACACGCAGCGACAGTGGGGACAGGGGTTTCCACAATGCAGCAGATCGGACTATCGAGTTAGGATCATAGTCTAGGATTCTTGTATGAGATACGCCAAGTATGTGCTGTGTGCCCCTTCTAAAATGAAGATTTACTGTGTTACGACTCTCGACTCAGAGGACCAGTAGAAATGAAACGTTCAGATACCCGACTCCATACAGTCCAGTCATTTGGGTGGTAAATGCATATGACATGTTGGTATCCTTGGTCAGTGGGTTGATGAGACCAGTGTTGAAAGGAGTTGACACCAGGTCAGAGCAGCACCAGCCAAGTTCCCTGGATTTTGACCTTCTGGGGCCTCAAATAATTGGCATCTTGGCTAATGAACCTGCTGTGTAAATTCCATGTCACTGGATCAGTCTCCAAATTTGTTTCTGAGTTTAACAACTGAGATATACAAAGAGCTCTCCTATATAATAAAGTACTTAGGAGAGCATTTTCTTGAAAATTTTCTCACTTAAATCTATAAATTGTGTTTGTCATGGGAGGTTCATTTACTGACAATAAATTCACTGGACTGGTTAAGGTTAATTCATCTGGTACCTGAATTAGTCAGTTTTCCTATTGCTGGACCTAACACCCACAATTTAAAGGAAGAGAAGTTTAATTTGTTCATAGTTTCAGGAGATGCAGTTCATGGTTGGCAGGAATGTCACGGTGGAAAAGTGTGCAGAGCTAAGCTGTTCAGTTCATGGTGGCTCAGGAGCACAGGAACAGTGCCAGAGGGGAAGGGAAGAGGGATAAGGCCAAACACACCCAGAAGTATGCTCTACCAGTCTCCTGGGTAGATCCCAAAGTCAATCAGGCTGACACTGTACCCTGACCGCCACAGCACCCAAAGACAGAGCTTTCACCTGTGGAGGGCAAGGAAAGTTGTTTTGCAAGCATATATAATTATAACAAAGTAACTTTGAAACACATAAAATGTGGGGCCAAATGGTGATACTGGCCTTATTTTCCAACCATTCCAAACCTCATGAAATCTAGTAGAGTTACTAGAATACCAAAAGAAAAGTTGAGTAAGGTAGAAAAAGGGAAATAAAAAACCCAATAAAGATCAAAAGTGTTTTTAAAAAGTACCAAATCTAAAAGACAGGCAAAGAAGATTCAATAGATATGTAATATAATCTTCTGCCCCCCAAAAGGAGTGCAAGATGAGTAGAAATGATTAAAGAAAACTCCTAAAGACAAAACAGGACTTGAACCCAAGTATGTGAAGGAACAAATGCCCAAGAACAGTCAACTTGAAGGCAGAATCTATTAAAATTGATGATATAAAACAAATCTCTTCAGCATAAGCAAAAATGATCTAGAAACTTTTATGGGATTAAATGTTTACAGGATACTTTTAAATTAAAACATAGTAGAGTAAATGGAGTAACACAGAATAGATACCCAAGGGAAAAAAATGTGAGCCAAGGATTTTAAAGTTCAGCCAAAGTGATCTTCAGATACCAAGGTCACAAACTATAAGGGAAATGACAGAAACTGCTCCCATGTTCCCCCCTCAAGTAATTTACTAAGCAAGTTTTAGATCATCCATAAATATTTGGGAAGCCTTTCATTAGGACTAAGAGTAAATAAAAGAAATGAGGATGAAAACTATATATACAGGTTGGGTTATCACTTAACTGAAATGGTTTGGGACCAGAAGTGTTTTAGACTTAGGAGTTTTTAAATTTTAGAATATTTAAGTATTGTAAATATAGTTGAGATAACTTGAGGGTGAGACCCAAGTCTATAAATTAAATTCATATGCATTTCTTTTCTTTTGTACTGGGAATCGAACTTAGAATCTTGCATTTGCCAGGCAGGTGCTGCCACTGAGCTGAATCCCCGGTCCTCATATGCACCTTACACACGTAACCTGAAGGTAATGTCAAATAGATTCAATGATTTTGGGTATAAAGGAAAACTGTACACACAGAAACGTTAATGTGACTGTGACCTCCCAAATAAGGTCAGATACAGAATCTTCCACTCGCGCTATCATACCAGTGCTAAAAGCACGTCAGATTTTGGAGTGTACTAGAGTTCAGCTTTTTGGATTAGGGATGTCCAACCTCTATTTATTATATTCTCTGATAATGAAGATGCAATTAAGCTATCAAAACTGGGAGAAGGGAGAGAATAGTCAGAAGCCTGCCGGTCACCCCTAAAGGTATTATTTAGCACTTAAAAGGTATCACTTTTGATGCTTTGGTGGGGGGAGAAAATGTCACTAATTCCAATACCATTCATAGAAAAGAACCAAAATACGTGCACTTCCAACAGGTTGGTTGACAGTCACAGGTGGTTATTTATACTTAATTTAACATTTACAGACACGAAGCCCCATTTCTCAAACACGAGTCCCATTTCAAGTCCCACATAGCTACACAGCTTGAGGCTACCACACTGCGTAATACAGATGCGGAATATGTCCACCGTAACAGAAAGGCCTTCGGACAGTGCTACAGCTTTCTGAAGTGTTTGTAAAGAATGAGTGAAGGGCTGGGGATTTAGCTCAGCGGCACAAGGCCATGACCTCGACTGCCGGTACCAAAAAGGAGTAAAGACATTACCCTGAGAGATTAGTAAACTGTAACCATGGCAGCAAACACAATGCCAAGGGGAAAATAAAAGAATTTAGAAAACAGACAGCATAGAGGAACACTATATAAAGAAAAATAATACTAAGCCTGAGTAATTAAAAGCGGGTTTTATTGACCAATTCAGAAAGTGCAGCAAAATCCCACAAACATACATGTACATTCTCCACCCCCCTCTATGTGAATACATGGAACATTTATAAAACATACCTAAAAACAAAGGAATTCAGATGCCAGGCAAGAACATATCAGGCAAACGCAGATTAACAGAAGCACACAGCTCACCATCCTTACAGAGGCCATGGTGGAAATCTTGTCAGGAAACACACAAAGACGCAAAGGCTATAATTTATAAGGTGTAACAATCGATATTTATACAGCCAATACTACAAATTTATGAAGTGTGAGATACCAGAGATTAAAAGAGAAGATGAACCCATACCACTCACAGGAAGTGTTTCTGTAATTTTCCAGGCTAAGATAAAGCAAATGGACAAAATTAATGACTGAGAACATAGGAAGCCTAAGCATATTAACAACAGGGCAGCAATCCCCTCTCTGCACCCAGCCGAGGAAACGCCTTCTTTACAAATGTTAGCCCACATAAAAGATGTGAATTAAAAAATACAACAACCTGACTTCTGGGTAACAAAACTATAGTAACAAAAGTTACAAAACAAAAAGGCCCTCTACTTGAAATGTTTTTGGAGTGTTGCTGGAGACTGAACCCAGGGCCTTGTGCTTGCTAACTATATATTACCACTGAGCTACATGTCCTACCTGAAAATTGTTCACTGTTTTCCTAAACGGGGCGCAGTGATGCAAGCCTACAAACCCGGTTACTTGGGAGGCTGAAGCAGGAGGATTGTGAGCTACTAAATCTAGTCTGGGCAACACAGCAAGACCTTGAAAAACAAAAAACAAAACAAAAGGGCAGGCCAGGAAGGTCAAGGGCAGTGGTGGTGAACCTGTGGTACACGTGCTGCAGTGGGCTGTTTGTGTCGTTGAAAGCTTTAAAAGGTTTGCCACCACTGGTCTAGGGCAAACCTCGTAAGACTAAAGGAAGTAAGGAAAATACAGACTTTTTTTGGAAATAAGGCTAATGAAAAACGTGTGACTGCATGTACAAACAAAGATCAAAAGATGGATAGAGGGGGAAGGGAGGGAAAGGAAAGGGGCCGGAAAAAGGAATTAAGATGCATTATGTACAAGTACCAATTCCCCACAAGGAATGTCAACATTATGTACCACCAATATGTGCCAATAAAAAAAAAATTAAAATCTATGATACCAAACTCCTACACTGCCCCCTGCCGTGCCCTCACGTCTCCTTGCTCTACTTACTTCCAAGATTTTGCATGTTCCAAGCCTGCTTCTTTCGCTACTGTAGCCAGAGCGCCCAGCACGCTTCCTGGTGGTGAGCCACCATTTGGTAAACAGAATGTTGCAACAGATATTCCTCTTCCAGGCCCAGGGTCCTGATAACTACTAGGTCTCCCATGTTCCTGCTGTTCAGGTGCCCCTGTCAGGCTGTCCCCAAGAGGCATCTGTACAGTCACTGCTCCTGTGGACCGCAGTGTGAAAGGCAAGGGTTAGGGAACAAGAGACACCACCCTGACATGCTTCTCTTCTGTCCCCAATGTCAGAGAACAGGAGGTGTTTCTCTAGTGTAGTTTCCATAAGCAACTTTGTATTAACCCAGCCCTGGCCCTTCTGCCCTGCAGGTGGCCCTCCAATGTCCCCTGCTCCCATGTCTCCGCAGCGAAGTTGTGGACTGAAGTCGCACAGGAGCGGGACCCAGGACTCCACTGGCTCCTTTCTGGCTCCCTCCAGTCATGCTGAGGTGCTGCTTGAAGGTGCAGGAGGAGCAGCGGGGTCGGGAGGGGACGGGGTGGGCTGTGCTGTGCCCTGCACCAGTCATGGAAGTGGGAAGGTGCCCAGTCAGGGCTCGAGTGGCGGGGACAGTCTCAGACAGGAGGATCTCTCGTTGGGGCCGACTGCAGCAACTTCCCAGGCAAGGACAGACCTGGAGTCCAGGCAGGGAGCAGCGGGCAGAGCCACAGGCCAAGGGTGCAGAGGCAGGAGTGACAGGGTGGGGCGGACAGGGGCGCAATTCCAGGAGCTGCCGACAAAGCGCCGTTCGGAGCTCACTCATGCTAATGGTTTCCAAGTCCTACTTCCAGGAACACTGGGGTTTTGAGAGCTGGGTTACCAAGACTAAAAATCTTCAGTGCTATTTCCAAAGCGTCAGAAATGCAGGAAGTTCCCGGTACTGTTTTCCATGCAGTGATCTGATGCAGTGAAGGCGATGGCCTGTACTCCTTGCTTGCCACCAGGATGGGGGCCAAAAACAGAAGCGGATTCGGCATGAGTTATATGAACCATCAGGCATTTGATCACCCGACATTACAAAGTGTTCACGCCGCATCCACCCTCATGAGGTCTGTGTGCGTGCAGGGGTACCTGTCAAAGAGAGGAACCTGATCCCTCTTCTTCATAAAATGGGCAACCTGAAGGCCTCCCATGCTAGTCGCTTGCCTGGCCTCTCACAATGCCAGGTGCTATGGGCCGGAGCCTAGGGGGTAAATGAGGCTCTGAGGCCAGGTGCGCACGGGTCTAGCATTCGGAGAGGCAGCTGACCCGGCCCAGATGCACGGAGCTGAGGGCACAGAATGGAAATGGTCCCTACAAATGAGCATGCAACACCAGAAGGGAGAGAGAAACTGAAAATCTGCTGGCTGGGACACCAGAGGCACAGGTACACTGGGCACTGGAGGAAATGACAGGGACCAGGCCTCCTTACTGGTGCCACCTGCCAGGGTGGCAGAGTGGCTAAGGTTGCCCAGAGGGCTGTGCGCAGGTCTAGCAGCCTGGGTAGGATGTGTCCTCTGACCAGGCATCTCCCCCCTGCACAGGGACAGTAACCCACACACAGGACTAGGCAATAAGATGAACACAGTACAGACAGCCCACTGCAGGCCCAGGGCGAGAAGAGTTGGATCTGCAAGAACTGGGAAGGGGCGAGAGAGGACAGGGTCAGAGGCAGAGGGAGGGATCGCATGGGGGCTTGCTGGGGCCAGCGAGGGAGCTGGGGGATCCGTGCTGGCTCCCAGGACTGGGCTTCACCGCGCCCTGGACGGCACCAGCTAGCACGATGACTACGCAGTGTGCTTTTCATCACTGAACATTGTCAACCAAGGCACCAGCTGTGGCCCCTGGTACCGCAGCTGGGAGCGTGGGGCTGCCCAGAAGGCTCTGGAGGTGGCAGCAGAGACACAGGGTGGCCCCGGGAAGCCTGTCTGACTGAGGGCCCTCTGGGGCGGCAGTATGGGAGGGGCCCTCCTTCCTCCCAGGAGGCTGCTCAGACTCGATTCCCAGACAGGCCCTGGATGCTCACCACGTCAAGGACACTCCTGGTTTGGCACCTTCTCCTGGTTCGGCACCTTCTCCAGGAGGATGTCCTCTGTTCCGCAGAACTGAGGGCAGGAGGGAAGGAGGGAGGGGGTGATCAGACAGGAGCCCCAGGACCCCACTCTGTCCTAGCCTGGGCACTCACTGGCAGGACCTGGGTGTGGTGTCGCATGGCTTCAGCTGGTCAGCAAGAGCTTCCTGCACTCCAAGGGCTTCCGTCGGGGGTCCCCCGGGGATGGCCAGCCCTTCAGTTCTAACTCCTGTCTGGTCTGACCCTCTATAAACCTGTAGTTGTGAATCCCTCCGCTATCTCAGCATTTGGTGCTAGGTGGAAGTAAAACCAGGCACAGAGTGGACAGGGTCAGGGCCACCCTAGACTGCCTGCCTGTCCTGGGGGAGCCCCGCACTTGCCTCAATGTGGTACACAACACGCCAGAAGGTGGAGTCGTTGGCTCGGTATATTCTTTCCGGGGGGTAGTGCTGCCACATCAGAGGCAGAGGGCAGGAGCGGAGCTGGGTGGGGCTCTGGGGGTCCCCCAGGAGCACTGTTTGCTGCCGCAGGAGTACCTGCTGGTTATTCTCCGTCTGCAGAGGAAAGACAGGGGAACACGTTGAGGTCCCACTCACCGGGCTCCTCCAGGCCTAGCAACTGACCAGGGTCCTTCCTGTGACCCCACAGCCCCATCCTGGCTGACAGATGGCGGTGCGAGACACAGGTGGTCACTGGGCCTGGTGATCGGCCCCATAGGCAGCATCTGATGATGTCAGGGACTCTGATGGGGACAGCACAAAGCTAAACACCCAGCTAGGGTCACGAAGGGCACGCTCGTTCCTGCCAAGCTTCCAGTGTGGGCATGGGCCACACAGTCCTTGGCTTGGTACCAGTTCAACTGGCACTGGCCTTTTTAAAATTTTATTTCTTCCTTTAGGTAAGATATCCCTGGATCCCAGATTCTGGTGACAGGCGTCACCCTCCCTATTCCCTACCATTGTTTATCTCCTGCACTACAGCAACTGCCTCCTGCTACCTTGCTGGTCTTGAGTTCCACAGGCAGGTTTCTGCAAAGCAGCCGAAAACCACAGCTCCTCTATGCTGCCCATCACGGGCAGAGCGATTCTGCACCATGGCCCACAGATGTCTGTAAAGGCCCACGCAGCGGGTCACGCCTCCCTCCACTCTGTTCCAGCTACGCAGGCCTCCTGGCCACTGCTGAGACTGGCCGCATGCATGCCTGCTTCCATCAGTGCCTCACACCACCCTGCCGCCTGCCTGGAACCTCGACCCCAGATCTACACGGCACACAGTCCTCTGCTCAGGTGTGCAGCTGTTACAGACGAAAGGGACACGTGACTGACCCAACACAGTTTTATCAACACCTGCAAGTGAGTTGCATTTAAAAATTCAAGGCAAAAAAATTCAGCAAAATCCAACTCCATGCTATCCACAAGAGGCGGGCCCCAAAGATTCCGAAAGATTCCACAGAAAATGATAGCCAATAACACTCAGGGTCGCCTCCCACACTTGTTTCTTTTTCAACGCAATTTAACCGCCAGCTTTAGATCCTTGTCTGTCTCCCCCAGCTGGGTCAACTTCACACCGCTGCAAACCCTCACGCCCACGTTCAGTGAGGCTAAAGGAGTCCTCAAAGGGCCGGGAGTTTGGCTCAGTGCCTTAAACGCCTGCCCCGGCAGGCGCGAGGTTATGAGTTCAATCCCCGGTGCCGCCAAAAAAAAAAAAATAAATAAATAAATAAAGGAGTCCTCAGGTGTACTCAGTGAGGCCCAATCAAGTACTAACATTTGTTCAGTGTTTTTCCAACGTGAAAATAGTTTTGTAAAAATTTCTGCCAATGAAATCAATTAGTACTTGAAAACAAAAACAAAAAACCCCCCACCAGATCACTCTGCACGGTGTAAGTGCCTGAAAATCACTATTCTTGCTATTATAGTATCTTCCAAATCCTTTAATCACTGTTGGAATTATTTATCTTTTTCTTGTTAATTTAACTAAGCCACTACATATCAAAAACACTGTTTCTTTAATGATGAGAGGCAAATCCAGCCCCAAATTTCGCTAATGTGTTATTTTCAGACGACGCTTACCAATACCGTGAAAAACTGTCGGGTTCACGGTTTTGGTGAGAAGGTGTTTCCCAGTTAGAGATTTAAAAGGAGATCTACCAAAAAATTGTAAAGCTTCACCAAAAAAACGGTAAACACTTAAAATGATTTTTAAAAAGTATATGTGGGTAGCCGGGCGTGGTGGTGCATGCCTTTAATCCCAGCACTCGGGAGGCTGAGGTAGAGGGAGCGTTGTGAGTTCGAGGCCGGCTTGGGCTACAACGCGAGGGTAAGGCCAGCCTGAGCTACACAGCGCGACCCTGCCTCAAAAAACCAGGGCCAGGAGTTCGGCTCAGTGCCTTAAGCGCCTGCCCTGGCAGGCGTGAGGTTGTGAATTCAATCCCTGGTGCCGGGGGGTGGGGGGGAGTATATGTGGGTATACTGAATGAAATAAAGTATACTGAAATATACTGAAATGGCCATAAAAACGCAAGTTTAGGTTTCAGTTAAGAGCCTGAAATTGCAAGCCTTGGCCGACCACCGGGGCAGGATTACTTTGGAAGCCTTAGGGTCTTCATCAGCAGTCTGCTTGCTATTATGTTTCATAAACATTCTACTAGTATATATATTTAATTTTGCTTTTCCACCTTTCCTTGGTTTACGTGTGGAGAGTTTCACCATTTTCTGCTTCCACTGCTTTGAGCAAACCCAAACTCTGATTGAAAACGCATCAAGGAAACACGCATGTTTTGCAGTCCTAGGGATTGACTCTAGGGCCTCATACATGCTAGGCGAGTGTGCCGAACTACATCCCCAGCTCTTGCTCTTTTTCTTTCTTTAAATTCTGAAGCAGGCTTTCGCTAATCTGCCCAGACGAGCCTCAGATTTGTGAGCCTTCTGCCTCAGTCTACCGCCTAGCTGTATTCCAGGCACGTTTTGAGTTACATTTTTTTAAGTTTTATTTAAAAAAAAAATCTATCCTTATCCTCAACAGCACGCACTTCACACCAGTCTTGCTACGAGTGTTGTTAGGTTCGTTCCACGGCTAAAGGGAGGCACGAGCACCCCTCGCCTTAGGCCTTGGTTATCGATCCAGTGAGGGCGCTTGGTGAAGGAGCGGTTTCCGGGCCAGTTAAAGGGAGCCTGGTAATCAGCCCAGGCACCGGGCACTCCCGTGAAGGATATTCCCGTGGTACGAATTAGGACCCGGAAACCCAGGAAGGCGCACTTCACGGAAGCCCACCGCCCCACACTCCCGCCAGGGACCCCGACTCGGCCCAGCCCCACTGCTCTGCCTACCCTCCTTCCCGGCCTGGGGACAATGCAGCCAGCAGAGCCCGGCCCAAGGCAGCTTCAGAGGGTGCTGGGCGACCAGGGAGGGGGCTGCCCGGCTCCTGTGGCCCCAGGCTGGGCTGTACCTTGAGGATGACCGGCAGCCAGGTGCGCCGCTGCTCATCCATGAACGTGGCCTTGTCCCATATCCACAGGCGGCTGGGGTCCTCAGTGATGTGCTTTATCTGCCTGTTCAAGAGCAAGGACTCGGCCATGGTGCCCAAGCCGCACAAGACCTAAAGCGCAACCTTGGAGAGGCCGCTCGCTGAGCCCCAAGAGCCTCCGCAGCAGCTTTATAGCCGAGGGCACGCGGGTGCCCCCTGGCGTCGGGGCGAGAGGAGGGCGGGGCGCGAGGCTGGTGGGCGGGGCGCATGTGGGAGTGTGCATCGAGAGGGCGTGGAGAGGGGCGGGGAGCGAGGTGAGTGGGCGGGGCCGTGAGGCCAGAACAGCTCCCTGGAGACCTGGTGGCACCCGAGGTCTCAGCCAGCCTTCCCTTCTTTGTGCTTTCTGCTGCCTGCTGGAGAGGTCCTCAGGCCTCTGCCCTTTCCTCTTGTGGGAGAAGCTGCAGCCTTCTGCTCCTCTTGGACTCTGCAGTCCAAGCCTCCACTGTGGCTAGCTGTTCAAGCCACACCCTGAACTCTGGCTTCGTGGTGGACGCTGGGCGGTCTAGAACCAGGGTCTTTTCTCCTGTTCGGGGATCAGAAGAGACCTGCAGGAGTCCGGACCAGGTCTGTGGTTTCCCAGCTCCCCGGAATCACCCTCAGCCTGGGGTTTTTGGGGTGTCAGAATCAGTTTTCTTGGGAGAGTGACTCTTGAAGCTGCCCTCCCTCTCCCAGACGCAGGACATTGCATTTTCCATGACTTTGATGATATTGTGGTCATCTAATAGCCGTTGCAAAACATGGTGTGGAAGAAACATGGGTTTTCCCTTTATTCTTTGAATTCTTTGAATTAGTGAACGCATCGTTTGAGATGAATGTGTAAAAGGAAACCCTTCCCTCCAGCCCAAGATCAATGGATCTGAAAAATCCCGAGGTTCTATGATCAAACCCTTCTCTTTGTAAATTACAATAAAGAAAGCAATTGCGCTTTAGTTTACTGTAACACATGCCCATTAAGGCAATTAAGAAAGCGACGTGTCAGGAGAAACGAGAAAACCAGCTCCAGGCGTGTTGTTCCAACAGTGCTGCTGGCTGCAGTCAGATGCCTCATCTAACTACTGTCGGATGAGGCGCTAAGAAAACAATCTGTGACCTCTGAAATGTCACACGAGTGAAAACGACCTGATCCACCTGGCCAGTGGACTGCTGCTCCGCCCATCTGGGCAGCAGGATGCCGCAGGCGATGTGGAAGAGGCCTCCTGCCAAAGATGAACCAGGAACTCAAATGGAAGACAAAGCCAAGTGCAGCCCAGGGTCTGTGAGCCCAGCAAACCTCTCTGCCAGTGCAGTCCTTGGGGGTGCTCTTGTTTCATATTCAAATTTGCAGCTTTCAGGATGATTTCCCTGTGACTGGCTCTTTGACTCCAGACCCAGATAACCACATAATAAGATGAAAGCCTTGGGAATAAGCTTTGTTGGAGAAAGTCTCAGCCCTGTCCAGAGGTCGTGCCGTGGGGATGGTTTTGTGTGGCAAGGGAAGGAGTCCCTGAGGATTCAGTGTGGCCACTGAGCTAGCCACAAGGATGGCCCCAGCATTGAGGCTGCAACTCACCCCAGGACTGAGGATGTAACTGAATTTGTCTATTTCATTTGCATTCACTCTGTTTTTATTGTAAGGGGCAGCAAAGAAAGAAATAATGGAACAAGAATCAGATCCCTTTGGCTGGATAAGTTTCTGAATGTTGTGGGAATATGGTTCCTTTTCCCTCACTTTGAAAAATAATTCTTTGATTTTGCACAAGAGCTTCTTAATATTGAATAAGAGAGTACGTCATTATTGTGTGAAGTTTAGAAAATTATTTGAGAAGTTTCCAAAAAATGAAAATGAAATCAGATGACTGAAGCATTCAAAGGCAACTTCTGTAGAAGCCAAGGCCCTTGCTCAAGGAAATTCCCTAAGGGGGGAAACAATAGCTATTGTGTGGTCTCAGATGGGGGAGTCTTCCCAGCCTGTTATCTACCCCTCTTAGGGTTCCAGTGTCTGTCAGCCTAGCTTTAAAATTTTCTGTTTCTTTCTGACTTTTTCCTTTATTAGTCTGCAGGTTCCCTGGGGGTACACAAGTGGGTGTTCCCAAAACAATCATCTTGACAGAATTCCTTAATTGATGCTTTCATGTCTACCTTGGGGCTAGTTCTGACTTTACCACTGTCACCTGTGAACTTGGCCAATCCTTGCCAACTTGGCCTCAAGTGCCACACTTTTATAATGAACAGGCTGAGCTAGATGCACTGTCAAAATGAATTCTAACATACAAGGTGTTTTCCTCTTAATAGGAAATCCTGTTCACCAAGTTCATCCTAACTACTGCCAGTGCTTGCAGTAAGCTGTAAAGAGATGATGCAAAAGCTACACAGGTGTCCTGGGCAATGGGCCCTTTACTAACTAGCCCTAATCCACCAACATTCCCTTGGGAAGCTCTAATAAAATACCTGGGCCTAGGTACCACTCCAGATCGAGTATATCGGGATCTCTGAGATTGACGCTTGAGTATTACGCTTTTGAGAAAAAACTAACTTCTTGGGTGATTGTATCACACAGTGAGGCTTGAGTACCATTGCAGTAAAATCTGAGTTACAGATTTGTAAAGCTAAATAACCATGAAAATGTCAAGGCTGTTCTTTCTACCATTAATTTTCATTGTAAACTTTACCCCATTCTGTATTTTACTTCTTTCCCTTTACTCTAAAGTTGCTGCTTTCAATCTTTGGTGGACAGGAAACCCGAACACTAAGTTTATTAGAACTGTAAGGGTCTGAGATCTCCCCAAAGCCCTGATATGTAGGACCAATGCTAGTGTTTGGAGTGGGATTTTTGGTTATTCCTAGGGCTGGACTGTATTTCAGATAATTGAAACTGTTGATCAAGTGAGCTCAGGGTAAAGAGATGTTACTACTACCTTTACTCATAAGGGATGGACTTATACCTTGTCTAGATTAATGAAGAATTGGGGATGGGGCAAGTATATTCCAAGTACAACTCAGGGCCTGACCCTGGCTCTGCCATGGCTTAGCTACCATCTCTCCTTTAACATCACAGAGTTTTAAGTTTTAAATGTTTCTCTTACTTTAAGATGTACACAGGGCCTTGTTAGAATGTAGATTCTAATTTCAGTAGCTTTGGGACAGGTTTCAAGATTCTGCATTTTTAAACTGTTTCTTGGTGAGGTAAATTCTTTTGTTTTATTTTATTTATTTTTTATTTAAGAGAAAATAGATACAGAAGATAGAAACAAAAATCAAAAAAAAACAGACAAACAACAACAACAGATCTGATACGATAACATTGTAGGTTTACACACTGAGGTGGTTGAAGTTTGACAGTAGTTACAATATTGCATATCATCACCTTCCTAGGGGTTGGGCATATTGACAGATATATACATGTAAGATTTATCAATTCAGGTATATTAACTTTTCTTTTTCAATAGCTATTGTATTTAGCAATACGGTTTTTTTGACTGTCTTATTTATGCATATTTGTAAATTTGTGTCTTTTTCCTTTTCTATTCCTTCCTTCCTTTCCCCTAAGAATACCTCTTGTTATTATTGAAATAACTACCCCTAACATCAGGTCTAATATAACCAAGTGAAATAGTTCAGAGTGAAACCAATAAAGCATAAAAGAATGGTCATACTTAAGAGAAACAAAAAACTAAAGAGATCAGCAAACAACAACAACATATCCGATACTGTAAAATTGTAGGT
>RJWM01039050.1:0-16359 GCA_004363535.1 Dasyprocta punctata | reverse complement strand
CACCTCCAGCCCCTAAGATTTTTTTTTGTATTACACAATTTTCTTATTAACTTTTGTTGCACAAAATTCTCAATGCAAACAGGCTCCAAGATAGACAGCATTGTGTCAAGCATGCTTTGGAGAAAATAAAAGAACAGAACAGTATTTTATGTGATTTTAATTAATGAGAAAAATAGTGGAAAGCCAAAAAAAAAAATTGACATGGGCAAAAGGAGCAATAGGTAACCAGAAACAATAAGCAACACAATAAATTAATGAGTTGGTTATAGGTCATTCTCTTGAAAATTTAACCCACAGGTTGAACCAGCAGATGAAAAGTTTCTGAGTAATTCTAGAGAAAATTATTTTCTTATGTACAGACAAATTCTTAAAAATGTTTTAAGCAATATATAAATTCTTAGACATTTACAACAGTAACATAATAAAACCCAGACAAATAAAAGACATTCTCAGTAATATTATAGTTTCTTCTATGCAGAATATGTTCTTTGGGCATATTTTGCCTTTAGATGTTGAAACGCTGCAGTTTTTTTTTTTCCTCTGACGCTATTTTGAAAAATAGTAATGAGTTACTGGGCTATGTATCATTTTTAAAAACTAATAATCAATGACTTACAAACATTTATGATTCTAAAATTAGCGATTCTCATATAATTTTAAATGGAAAAAATGATTTTAAAAAGATAAGATAATAGCCAGGCATGGTGGTGCAAACCTATAATCTCAGTACTCAAGAGGCTGAGGCAGGAGAATTTCCACATAGTAAGTTGGAGACCAGTGTGAAATACATAGTAAGATCCTATCTCAACTGTGTTCCCCAAAACATGAGAAAACAAAAATTATATAGCCAAAATAAAGAGTAAGTGATCAAACTATGGGTTAAATTGCATCAAATCATACTTCAGGATAAGAGGAAATAATAACTCATTACATTAGGTTGTTCTTATTCTCTTCAAATCCATTTTGTCATACTAAAGTTTTAAATTTATAAAGGATATTAACTTGCTGAGACAACATATGACACACTTAACTGTGATCATTTAATACATATTTTTATTTAATAACCTAAATGTTTAAAAAACTTTTAATCACTTGTTGACCTTTTAGAAAGCTTTTTTTTCTTTGCTCAAATTAATCTGTGCTCTTTCTCTTTACTGATTCCCACCCAGGCTCCTGGGTCCTTCCATGTGTGAGAGGGTCAGCATTATCTGTCTTCCCTGATTCTCCTTCGGGCGTTCCTCATGTGTCTCTGTATATCCTTGGTTGGTCTGTGCTGTGTCCTCATTATAGCTTTCATTCAGAGAGCTTTCTGCACACTTCTCTTGAACCACAAAATGACTTCCTACAACTGACTGCTCTGCTAGTACATGCTATTTACTCATCGCTTTTTTGTAATAAAAAATTTGAGAGCATCTTAAGGACTTTGTTCAGTGTCAAGTAGTGCAGAGACAAAGATAAAATTGTGGTACAGAAATAAATAAATTATATGTAGATAGAGATACAGAAAAAACAGAGCTGTTCAAAAAGTATGGCGACTATTTAAATTACTGCAGTAAAAGACATGTTGCCATTAATTCTCCTCAAAGTTATGATCCCTCTCTTCAAACACACCTATCCCAGCACCCTTGTCACTTTTTGAATCAATTCTGAAAGTACTGCTTCCTGAGTGTCTTTACAATATGTGATAAAAACATGGTGACTACTCTGCATACCATCCAAAAAATCAGGCTCTTAAAAACATTATAGCCTGCTCTCATCTACTTTATTCACAGGATCTGGCAGTGCGCATCTTCTGTTTCCTCCCCAAAGCAAAAAGGACCATGAAAGGTAAACATTTTGAATTCATTCAGGGCATCAAGTCAGGCACGATGCTGCAACTAAAGACACTCACAAAGCAGGACTTCCAGAACTGCTTCACAAAGTAGCAACAAGGATGCTTTAAGTGTATCTGATACAAGACGGGATATTTTGAAGAGGATTAATGACAATGTGTCTTTTACTATAATGACTTTTAAATGCATAATTTGCCATACTTTTTATTAATACCTCATATGACTGACATTTTCATCTTGTAACACTTTATTGAAGCCTAAATGTAGAAATTCTAAATTCCATTGTCAATCAAATCTGATTAGAAAAGACTTGTAATTAGAAAACAATATAAAAATATCAACATTAACATAACAAGGGAAAAATGTGTTAGTCTATCTCATTTAAACAGTTTTTGCTGGGCATGCATGCCTGTAATCCCAGCACTCAAGAGGCTGAGGCAGGAGGATTGATGTGAGTTTCGGATCATTCTGAGCTACACAGCAATATAAGGTCAGCCTGAACTACATGGCAAAACTATGTCTCAAAAAAAATTTTGTTAGGGTTATTAGAAGAAAAAAATCAAAACGTAAGAAGACATTTTTCAAGATGTCTGGCAAATTTCTTATGAATAAAATAAAATATAAAATGTATGTAGTTATAACTTGTAAGATTCATGATTTATAAAATCAGAAACTCAAAGGACAATGGGTTTATGTAGCACATAGGGAATTCATAGGCAGTAGGATTTTCTCCCTTTACCCTTTTCTACTTATCATTTTAACTACTGCCTGAGAAAGGCATTTGAAAAATAAAGTCATATGGAAAGTACTACAAAGCTGAGAGGCTCTATCCATTCCAAAGTTGTGAAAATCCTAGATTAATCAATGACACACAAAAAGATAAATTTGAATATTGATTGTTATCTTGGTGTATCCTATTATTTACAGGTCAACTATCCCAAAACAGGATGGGAGAGACAAACTTGACCTCAACAAAATCTGAAAAGCATGTTCTTCCCAGGTTCCACTGAGTTCAAGATGAGTTAACAGTAAAATGTGGTTGCCACATGACACTGGCCGATTGCTTTGAAGTGAAGTGCATCTCCCTAATATTTGTAAGTTAAAGTTCTCACTCCAAGAGCGATGGTCTTCAGAGATAGGATAGTTGGGAAATAATTAGTTTAAATTAAATTAAGCAGATGGGACCCTCCTGATGGGATTGGGCTTATAAAGAGATATAGAAAGTAACTCACTTTGTTTCTGTGCCATGTGAAGATGTAGAAAGAAGTTGGATGTCTTTAAGCTACACAGAGAGCCCTCACCAGAGCCCAACAATGTTGCCATCCTGATCTTGGTCTTCTAGCCTTCAGAGATGTGAAAAAAAGTAAATTTCTGTTCAAAGTTGCCTAGTCTTTGGTATTTTGTTATTGCACTTCCAACTAACTAATATAGTTCACATCCCTGAATGGGTCACCTTGATCTTGATTTTTAAAAATCAGTATTATATAAGCAGTGCATTTATATTTTAATATATTCTGAGGGCAGGGATTGAGCCCCCAGAAGACTACTAGTAGTCACTAATTAAATGACAAGCTTGCCCTTGACTTATTCGCCAAATATGAGAGTATAGAATTTTAGAGAAGCATGAATCAGAGCCATGCCAAACAACTTGATGTAAATATGAAGGACTAATTTGTCTTGGGAAGCACATTTATGCTATATAAAAGCAATAAACATCTGTGTTCTAAGACATACGCTGAAACATGCTCATTTTTAAGGAGTAACACTGCAGAGTGTTGAGGCTAGGAATTGGGGACAGAGTTGCACATGGGAAAAATGGGATGGATGCAGAAGGTACAGTTTAAAGATTTAAGTTTAAAGCCTACCAAATTGAAAATTTGAATTTTAAAAATTTGACATACTCAAACCATGACTAATCTGTATCATTCAATGAACTAAATGAGTTGAAGAACTTAGTCTGAAATATATTCAATATTCATTTCCTTCATATTTTATGTTAAAATAAAATTTCATAATTGAATAATAACAGAATGACAATAGTTATTACACTGTGTCATTATGTTCAAAGTAGTTACTCAGAGTACAAGCCATAAACCAAAAAGATTCTTAGAAAAAAGAAGCAGACAATAACACAAAAAACTCTTTTAACACTTGTAAAAATGTCACTGATAGCACCCCATGAATTTCTGTGAATTCCTTTTTTTAGTGCTTAGTAGGGGGTGTGAAATAAACCAGACTCAAATTAATGCTAAAACATTTCCATAGGCGAGGGAGAAAAAAATCTGCCAAGAAATCAGGCCTGGAGGAGAAACAGGCAGTCTGATAGGAACGTTTGGTTACTGTTGAGCATTTTTGTTGTTCTAAATGTGGGCCTGATAAGAAGAGGCGGGAGCCAGTGCAGCACTGTGGTCTTGGAGGAAACCCTTTGTCTGTCTAGGTCCAGGAGCTATAGAGTAGTAAACAGCTAGAGGTGATATACAACATGTGGAAGAGGAATGGGTGTAAAGAGACAGACATAATTTATCTGTCTTTCTCATTTCTCTATTTTCCCACTTTTTCCTATTTATAAATATTGTCAGATTCCATCAATTCTCTCTCTTTTTCTTTCTGAGCTTGATAGCAATTGGCATGTCTTAATCACCATCAACTCTGGCTTCGTTTTCAAATTTTGTTTGATTTTGAAAGAAGGAAACAGGATGATGCACTAAAGTCCACAAAAATGATATAAATAGCAATGCAGTGGAATGGTAGGATTTAAAATTCACTCAAATAAAGGGAGCAAGAAATAAGGATAAAGAAAGGAAAACGCACCAAAAGAGTGGCCTGATTCTCAAACTTTGTCTTCAACTGTGCTTCGCATTTTCTACTTTAACTCTAAAAAGCAAACATACCGTGGGCATTTTAAGGTATGTGAAAACACGCACAACAGTCGTTTGGGGGTGTAGGGGTGAACTCTCTGAAACTCTACCTGTGGTGGCAAAAGGAACTTGTGCCACAGTTGGCTGTGTGCTATAACTGAAGGCTCCAAAACGTTCGCCATCACAGCACCCATTCCGGGGAAACTGATCCAGAGAGCATCTGACCCGTGGGCGTGTGACCTGTGGTGCTGCTGCAGGGCTCACATACGGTGAGAGGAGGTTCATTTCCTCAGAGCTCAACAACTAAGCGGTTGGTGGTGACAGTCATTGAATATAGCTGTCTCAGACTAAATCATGTTTTTTTTAATCCTAGGGTTTCTCTTTATTCATCTTCAAAAATAAGACAAAGCTTGGTGGTGTAGATTTTCTAATTTTTAGTACTGTTTATAGAGAGCGGGGGCCTTACAAAATGCAACATTGTACAGCTGGGATAACAATAGAGCAGAGATAATGAAGTTTTGATATGACAATTTTTTATCTTAGATAACAAATGTTTGCTTAACTCCAACCCAAGTTTGACCCACCAATCCTACCAGCTCACTCAACCACCCAGTACTGGTACCTAACTTTCTCAGCGTTAACTTCTTTACGTGCACTAGTTTATAATACTATTTTATGTTATTACATGTTTGCAGTGACTCTTGTGAGGCAGTGGTTTATCTTATTTTAGAAAGTCTCCTCTAAATTGAAGTTTAAAAAGTTGAGTGAAGCTCTGAAGTTTACACAGTGTCATATGGGGGTTTGGTTAAACATTCTGAGGGAATGGCTTCAGTTATCGCATTTTTAGACAAATTTAAAAGATAACCTTCTCAATTTTATTCATGATTTATAAATTGTCTACTTAAAAATTTATAATTTTTTCTAGAAAATTAATTTTGTCTTTGACATTTTAAATTTAATTTAACATAACAATTTTGTATTTTATTATAACAATGAAGAAACTGTGTCTGTAGGTCTGTGATAGTATATATTTTGTTTGTTTGTTTTTTGGTGTCAGAATTGAACTCAGGACCTTGTGCTTGCCAGGTAAGCACTGTACTGCTAAGCTATATCCTCAGCCCCTGTGATTATATTTTTCTTTACTCCATCGATCATAATTTTAGCTGATTTTCTTTTAAAAGTTATGTTGATCTTTTCTGAGAACTAGCTGCTGAATTTATCTGTTCATTTTTCTTACTGTAATCACTTTTTTACTATTATCTTTACATTTCTGGTGTCTTGAACTGAATTTCACCAAACATTCAGATTCAAAATGTCCCCTAAATTTAGTTCTTGACTCTCAGCTCTGTTTTCTGCTCTCCCTCTGTATATGAATATGCAAGTTATGATATGCACCACTGCTCTTAGAGCAAGCACTTAGATTTCATTTGCCATTTCAAAAAGATAAATTTAACAACTTTGTTAAAATGTAACTTATACACCATAGTATTCATTCATTCTCAGTGTACATGTCAATACATTTTTGTAAATTTATAAAGTCATTGGAACATGAACACAATCCCTTGTTAACATAGTTCCACCATCTCACAAAGTTCTCTCAGGGTGTCTGTAGCTAATTGTTGCTCTTATTCAAAATTCAAGGTCTGCATTCTGTTTCTAAAATTTTACTTATTTTGCTATTTTTATTATTATAATTTTTTAACTTATCATCATCAGTTCTGGGCTTCTTTCAAAGATACAGTGTGGTGATCCATTTTCTGTGACTGCTTCACATTTATCCTTGGCTATCTCACCACCACAGCCTCAGCATGGGAGAAACCAAACCGCTGTGTTGACTCCCATATACTGGTTTACCTTTAGAAATCCCTATTACTGATAATAGTAGTAGTATCCTCACTCAATTTAGAATATTTCAAGCAAGTCTTTATGCTTTTCCTCCTTAGATCGCCATATTCAATCAGTCAGTAAAATATTGTTTAATGTTACATACATTTTCATCCTATTGATATTAGCATAATTCAGCCTTAAACTATTTCAGAAACTTCTACTTGTGGTATTTTATTGTCACTATTCACTATATAAGATCTACCATGATATGATAGGTTTTAGGTAGACTTTTTTAGTAACATCCATTAAGACTCAAATTACTGAATGTCCCCCACCCTCTTCAGCAGAGTGTCAGTAGAGTGTCCTACAGGACTCCAAATCAAGCTTGTTGTCTGACGAAACTCTTAGGCTTCAGTGACATGCGGTGTCCTCAGAGTATGTCTATGCACCTCAATTTGGAGACTTCACTACCAACTCTGTGCCACTCATTTTTGTTTGGAATTATCTTGCTTTTAACAATCTGCCCTTTTGCCAATCCTTAAAGTAACCGAAGTCTCCCTTTTGGAGTGCATGGTCTACTAGCTGTCTAAGGTATGATTTTTTACAAAAATCCTCTTCCAATTATGCATTTATTTGAATACTTGCTATGATCCAAGTTTTTGCCAAGTGCTGCAATACAAAATGACTTAAAACAGAGTACATCTTCTCAAAAATATTAAATTTATGAGACAAGGAAGATATATAAATAGGGCCGTGAGCAGGATATTGTAACAGATCATCATGGAAAAGCCAAGGCCCTCTTAAATTAGGTGAAGGGTGGGTTTAAGATTAGGAAAAAGCATTAATTGAACTGAGTCTTTAGTGATGACTAAACTAAGTGGTGACAGGGTAGAAAAGAAATTTTTTTTGAGATAGGGTCATGCTATGTATTTCAAGCTTGCCTTGAACTCACTGTGTAACCCAGGCTGGTCTCAAACTCATGGTGATCCTCCTGCCTCAGCCTCCCAAGTGCTGGGATTATAGGTGTGTGTCATCATGCCCGGCAAGAGTAGAAAGTTTTTAAAAAGGGGATAAGCATTAAAAGGCATGATTTTGATAAACAGACTGGCATGATTGGAACTGATTAGAAGAAATGATCTTGGCACATAAAGTAACAGCCAGAGATTGGTGAGCAATGATCTAGAGAAAAATTCAGACAAAGGCACCAGGGATTTTGTATGACATCTACCAAGCCAGTCTCTATGCCATAGAGAGTTTAATCTGCAAAAGTCTCTCTATATAAGAGGGAAATGAACAGTTTTGTTTTATTCAGTCATCCATTTTACCAACTGTATCAGAGATAACTTTAATTAGGGTAAGAGTATTGGGGGGAGGCTATTATGAATTATTCTGTGGTGAGATAGGGAATGCTTGAGCTGAAACAATGGAAATACTGATAAAGTGAGATTTTGGAGAGTCCTCACCAAATTTAAACTGGAGGTTCCATTTGACCTGGCTATTCTGCCTCTCAGTATCTTCTCCAAAGAATTAAAGACATCATACCACAGTGATATATGCACACCCATGTTTATAGCAGCACAGCTTGTAGTAGCTAAATCATGGAAACAACCCAAATGCTTATTAACCAACTGATGAATGGATAAAGAAAATGGTTTGTTTTAGACAATGGAATACTACTCAGTCAGAAAGAGGAATAAACTTGAGATATTTCTAGGTAAATGGTTGTACCTTGAGGCCATACTATTAAGTGAAATAAATTGGATATATATGCTCAAATATCACATGATTTCTCTGGTGTGAGAACTGAAAGTGTAAATTAGGACCAAAATATATAGCAGTTATTGTGAAATAGGAAGAAAATGCTCAATTGGGAATGGGAACTAGGGAGGAGAGAGAGGGAAAGAAGAAGAAAGGATGAAATGTAGGGAGAGGGGAAAAAGAAGGAAGGGCAAAGAAAAAATAGAAAAGAAGGAAAAATGGAAATAATTTTTACAAATAAGGAAAGATAGAGGGGTAGAAGGAAGAGAAGGGAATGGGGGGAAAAAAGAAGAATTAAAATATATCATGCACACGTACAAAATTCCCTATGATGAATGTGGTCATTATGTGTATCCAAAATTTACCAGTAAATAATTAATTAAAAAAAAGAAAGCAAATTTCTGGCTAACATGACAGAAAATCTCTGGGGTGCAAATGGAATCAACTCTGTGTATCGAACTCTTTCAAAATGTCTTCGAAGTTTAATCTTTTATCTTCTTTTATCTTTGTTTTTTATCCTTTTTTTTAAATCTATAAGGCCACTTCACAATGGAGCCAAATGTCTTCTATCTTTGGGGGAAATGAAAAAAGATTTTGCTTACCTTATTCTGCTTGGGTGACAGCATTCCTCTGATTGGTCAGAACAGAGTCATTCCTGTTACTGGAGGGAGAGAAGGTTCAGGCCTGCTTGAATCACATGGAGGGACAGTTTAAAAACTAGGAAGGAATTACTCTAGCATCAGATATGGTAGGGAAAGGGTTCTTGAGAGAAGAAATCAGCAAACTCTTCTACTGTTTTGTCATTTTAAGAGATTGAAAAATAAAACTCTCGTCATTTTTCTGGCAGATGAAATATTGGGGATTTATTTATAATATTATGTATCTAAGAATCTACTTTCATATCTCAGAGCTCAGGAATGCAGAGTTTGGGGTAAACAACTAAGCCCAGCTCCTAAATTTGCTTCTACGGCTGCCAGTCAAATTACATATCCAAGACATTTTTAAGAATTGACACATGCAGGTAAGTCTCTGACTTACAATTTTCCAATTTATGTTTTTCTTTAGCTTTACAGTGGATTGAAAGTGATACACATTCATTAGAAGTCATACTTCAGATTCAGGATTTTTATCTTTCCCATGAGGTAGTCTCCTGCATTGCTTGCTCCTCACCAAGATACACGGCCACCAAAAGCAGTGGGGTCGATAAACCATGGGCCTAAAGCTCGAGAACTGCAAACCAAATAAAATTTTCTTTCCTTTAAGTGGATTGTCTCAGATATTTTGTTACAGTAGCAAAGCTAATGCAATACTGATGATAATTATGATGCTATAGAGATACTTTTGGTAAACATAGCATTGTGAAACTTTATTCTGAAAATACTTAGTTCAATTTACTGAAAATAAAATGATTAAAGTTAGAACTCTAAGAAGACTAAAATTTTAATAGTTGCTTTAATTTCTAGCTCTGCTCCACATAGTCCATTCTCAATTTCATGATTCCTCACCTTCTTCTTTGACTGCAAAGGCAGTGCATAGCTTAATGACTTCCTGATCTATATTTTTGAAACAGTTCTCTCGAGACCAAAGTTTGTATGCACAAGTGCCAACATTTCTAATTAGATGTCTAAATGGAATGAAAACTTTCAATCTGTCTAAAAAGAAATACTCATTTCCCCAAAAAATGTTACCTCTCCTCCTGTGTTACTACCATCTACCCAGATGCCTGATCCTTAATCAGATTTTATCATTACCTCTTTTGTATCACCGATCTTCTAAAATCTGTCTCTGATCTCTTTACTATTTCAGGATCAAAATCTTGTCCTGGTTGCCACCATTTCCCCTTGAACTGTTGTTACACCTTCCTAAATAGTCATTTTGATTACATGTTTGGTACATTCTAATTTATTATCCCTGTGTTTTTAAAGTGTATCTTATCTTCCTAGTGACCAATTGTTATTACAAAACACTGCTTCCTGAAATTATCCAACAGAAAGTTCAAAGTATTACAGACTCTTCATTACTGATCCTGCTTTCATCATTAGTACTTCTTGTATCATGCCCTAGTATTAGTCACCAAATGCCTTCCTTTCCATGACTATTTAGGTTTCTACACCAGGTCACTTTCATTCATCTTGTTTCCTTTCTTTGAAAGATTTTGCTTGTATTACTACTTAAATATGTCTCAAACATCATCATGGTTTTGTCTATTGCTACCATCTCTGTCTTAATTTAAGCCTGTGTCACCTCTAGTAACAACAAAGATGTCAAATTTACTGTTACATTTTTGGATTAAGTATTGGCATGCCCAACTGTAACTAATTTTCAAAGAAAATTTATTTAAAATTTATTATCTTCTTGTGGATAAGGAATTGGAGAGTCAGAGAAGTTTTGCAATACCTCCCCACATACAGGGCCTATACCAGTTCCATGAATTCTTATGAAGGCTTTAACATTCAAAGACTACTACAGTAGATCTTTCGATGGCTACTCTTTTAAAATCAGATTCTTGTTTTTCAAATCTTTCTTAAACTTTCAGTGAAAATACATCACATGGTCTGCCTGTAATCCTGTGTTCTCTTTTGAAATCATTAAAAACATTTTCTGGGACTTCTTCCAGCTGACACTGATGCTGCTTCCGAAGTGAATTTGGGTCAAAAGAGTAGTAATCAGAAACTGCTTCTGAAGGCAGAACATTCTTCTCTTTTCTCTTTCCACCGTGGCATAAGCTTCCTCAGAGCTTTTAATCCCCAAACCCTGGATGGGTTTCAGCAGGCTTAATATTTTTGTTTTTCAGTCTACCTAAAGGAAACTCAAACTGCTCTGACTACGCAGCCGTGCGCTCATTTTCCACCTTATCCTGGCTGGCTCATTAGATGTCCTCCGCTCTCCTCCCAAGCAGCTCTCCTAATTATGTCGGTGGTGCACAGCGTGGCTCCTTAAAGACTCTGCTTTTTCACTCTGTTCACGCTATTTCACTGGAGAGGAAATCTGCATCCACGCTCCAGCTGAAGCCATAGGTCACCACGTGGAAACTTGGAGGGCAAAGAGTGTTGTCAGTAATGAGATCTCAGGCATTTGGAAAGTTCACAGGGTCCTTTGTACAACAGGGAAGAATCCCTCTGTTTCCTTTGGTGCGGCTTCATGCTAATTTCAGAACATCAGCCAGCTTTCGCATCTCCACTGAAACTTCAGTTCACAGTGGAACCCCTTTCATCCTGTTTTGCAGCTAGGCAGTTAGATTTATCTTGTTGATCTGCAGAAAAAAAAGAGAAAAGAAACACAGTCACACGAATATAACAGATGGAACAAATTGAGGGGTTTATTACTTTTATTCTTCCTAAAATGAGAAAGGAATATTGTTTTTCAACGGAGCTCATATAATTATGATTATTTACTATATGGAAATTATGCAACAGCCTGAAACTCTAAGAGCTATGTAAATTGCTGACAAGGGCTGAATGGCAACAAAAGGATTAATTCACTATTACAGAACTGTCTCTTCACTTTGCCATTAATTTCGCCTTGTGATTCCTGTGGCTATGTGCTGTAAAAGAACAGACACCCAAACGTACCCGTTAGTCTTCTATTTGCAACCAGTTTGATTTTACTTCATAGAAAAAGCTGTGAGGATGGAAGAAAGAAAATAATTACATCTCCAACCTTGGACTGTGCTATGTTACCACTGAATCACGCTTCTGCTGTGCAATTTGCTCTGAACACAGATGGGCACTGAGAATCCTGTGGCCACTTCAGTAACCCCATCATTCTCCCCCAGCCCTGGGCATGACTTGTCCAGGACACGCCTCTACAGTTGAGGGAAGAAAACAAATATGTACTTCAACACAGCCTGATTTCTGAGTCTTCCCCTGGTCCCCAACCCACGTGTTTAAATCCTAATGTCAAAGATATTCTCACACAATCGTCTAATCTAATTTTGCATTTCTAGGATTGAGAGTGGCAAAGATTCTTTCTGCTCTTTCTTCACTAGTCTTTCTCTTTTTTAAAGGTGTTTCATTTTAAATTAAGAAGTGAGTCATAACCTTTGACTTTGACAGTCAAACGTAAGGAAATGGGCATTCATACATTATGTCTTCGAGGTTTTTTATAAGGCAGTCAGTGAAGGGCCCTTTGAGTTTTTTTTTTTTTTTTTTCTAGGATGTGAACCTTTGAATTAACTATGCTACAATTTAGTTGTTAGGTTGGCTGAAAACATCCATTTTTCTATGTTGATTTGATCTTTGTCTTAGTCCGTTTTCTGGACTGAGAATGAGCAAGAAGGCATGTGCAAGATGAGAAAGGAAATTAAGCCAAACTCATCCTTTTATTAGAAGCCCACTCTTTCAAAAGCTAACCCACTTATATGATAATGACTTTAATTCACTCATGAAGGTAGAGAGCTCTTGATCTAGTCTCCTTTTAAAAATTCCATTTCTCAATATTGTCACAGTAGAAATCAATTGTCAACACATATTGTAGAGGTTACATTCAAGCCATAACAATTCCATGGACAAGACCTCAGGATAAAGTCATTTATGGAAAGTCAACTCATATAGGACATTATAAATATTAGCTTGTATGAGTGGTAATTTTTTATTGAAAGATCATTTCTTATTGAATTATAGTATTTTTACTGAATGAGATTAACGGTAAAGATTCTTTTCCCCTGATCTATCTACCTACCTGTGTCTCTCATGTTTCAAGGAGTAGCATTGCGTACTGTTTCTTTCTTTTTAGTTTTTGGTACCAGGGTATCGAACTCAAGACCTTGCACTTGCCAGGCAGGCGCTTATGCCACTGAGCTAAATCACTGGCCTGCATACTATTTTTTGGAGAAACTTTCTCTAACTTATTCCACAATTCCCATCCTGTCTTGCTGATACTGTTTTACATTCTTAACTTATCCTAGTGCTGCTTAGCAGTCTTCTTAAGAATAATAAATAAAGTTATATATATGTATTTATGAATAATATCTATGTATGAATAATACTGCTACTCCCAGAAAAATGTGGATCTAAACAGAGTGGAGTTAAATTTATTGTTCAATGTTATATCCTTTACAGCAAACAATATGTATATATTGTGGAAATAATACGCATATTTTAAGTTTTGTTGAATATATGTGACTTATAAAAATACATTTAATAATTGGCCCATTATTTTACGTTCATTTGTAATTAGAATCCTTTTACTTACCTCTGAATCTTCAAAGAAAAGTCCATAAAGGCTTCCCGAGTGAATAGCAAGGTACTCTACAAAGAGACAAAAGTGAAGTTAACAGAACATATATTCATGGACACCCTAACAGCAAATAGCGCAATATTTCAAAAATCCTTTAGGGAAAAAATTCTAAAAATTCTAAACATTGAATTTACTTTCAATTTCAAAAGTAAAAAAGACATTTTAAGTTTTGATTAATTCAGAAAGTGTGTTTATGTACTTTTTGATGTTTTTTAAAATTTTGATACTGGGAATGGAACTCAGGGTACTGTGCTTGCCAGGCAGGTGCTGAGTTGCTGAACTACATCCCTGGCCCTGTGTACTCTTTTGAAAAGATTATTGGAGGATATACTTCTGAAGTGACTATGGAGACCCACACACACTCACACATGCAATATACTTTCCCCTCATGACAAAACAGAAAAATCAAAAGCTAAACAAGAAAATACAAGCTAAGACCTGGAATGTGTTTGAACTGCAAGTAGCATCTATCAACATACTTGGGCTGAGGGAGAGGAATACTATAGATATTTAGACATTGGGAACATTTTAAGGAGTTTGCTCAAAACATAGTGATAAGCATCCTAACTTATATACTGGGAAAATTTCAACATCACCTAATAGAGAACAAAAATGTATCAATGTGACCAAAGAGAAAAAGACTAGGGAGAAAACAACAGGAAAGCACAGAAATTAAAGGAGGAAAGATATGGTCAGATATACCAGTACCTAAAATGCTTAAAAGAGAAGACACAAAGCACATTCAAAATAGATCAGTGATACAGCGTTAATCCCAGACACACCAAACTGACGATGACATTTATAAATAAAAGACATAAAGGAAAAGTATTAAGCAATAATAAGAAAAAGAAAGCAAATGTAACACTTTTAATATTGAACATGAAAGCCCGTGCAAAAACTGAAATTTCATCAGGAGATGTCATAAATGATAAAATATACTGTGATGTGAATATGGAATATTTGTATTGATTGAAATTTTTATATAAGAAAATATATTAATAACAGGTCAGTTATTAATCTCTATTAATAAATTGAAGCTGCTTTATTTATTTATGCAGTTTTTGTATCAAAAAGAAAATAAATTGTTCTTGCAAATGATGCCTGAGGGCAAGAGGTAGCACAGATGGCAGAAATGTGGCTGGAGCGCTCCAGAGAAGAGGAAAAGAGAAGTCCCTGGCCCTTCTGTCAGGGTCCCTGCCTCCATTCAGAATGTGCATCTATCTGGTCCTTAATGAAGAAGATGGTCACTTTATTTTTCATTATTGATATCCTTTCTTTAAACAATGGGGAGCAAATTACGAATTTTTGTGCCATTATTTTAGCTATTTACATGGAATCAGTGATTACAGTGAACTATGCATTTAGCATATAGATCATTTATGTAGAAAAAGCTCTTATATGGATAGTTTTAAGCCCAACCAATGATGAGAATGATGATGACTTTGATGTTGACAACCATTCATATGTCATAGGCCATAGATTAAAAAAGATGAGTGAACCACAGAAATAAAGATTTCAAAAAGAGAAAGTAATATGATGAGGGTGATGAAACAGACAAATGATCTTGACAGTAGTATTTGGAAAGATTTTAAAGTCAAAAAACATAAAAAAAAATGGATAGCAATCCTGAATTAGAGGTTACTTAACAGTTTTAATGAAAGTTTTAATGAATTGATTTTTAAAGTTTGAATCCCAAGTTGTTTTTAGAATTTAGTCTGAGTTTCTGAAAAGTAAAATAACATTTTTCTGCTACACTTATTTTGCCCTTCTGATCCTTTGGGTGTGCACAATGATGTTAAGACTCACAATTAAAAAATTATCAGCTATCTCTGTGCTTTCTCAGAATATAAATTATAAAATACTTCTCATTCCTTTTGTCTTTGCATTATTGTATGCATTTTTTTGGATTTTGTCAAATTACTTGAAATAAGAATGATGATTTGAGTAGACATGTGAAATATTGTTTTGTAAAATGTGTTGATGATATATAGTAGTGAAAACAATAAGGGGAAAAGCTTTTAAATAGATTTTGGGCTTCAAATTAAGTGAAGGAAGGAATTTAGTTCACTTTGGGGTGATATGAATACTCACTTTTCACACTCTCCTTTGCCTACATGTTTTATGGTACATATGTTACCTATCTGAGTAAAGAGGAAGAGATTGAGCGTTTCTTTTAGGACATTTCAACTTGATTTCTTCTCTCAAATAAAGCCAGCAGGTAGCAGTTGGCGCAGATGGAGAACCAAGTTATAATTACCATCAATAGCGTTGTCTTCTCCACTTTGCCAAATGCTGTA
This sequence comes from Dasyprocta punctata, assembly GCA_004363535.1. Lineage (NCBI taxonomy): Eukaryota > Metazoa > Chordata > Mammalia > Rodentia > Dasyproctidae > Dasyprocta > Dasyprocta punctata. The sequence goes on along the minus strand of RJWM01039050.1, from coordinate 549 downwards.
TGTTTCAGGCAGGCCACTCTGGAGAGACTTCTCTTGGAGGCCTGCTTCTGCCTAAATCAGCGCGTGTTCCCTTTGATATTCCCACAGTGTGCACAATATACCCTCCAACGCACTCTGCTCAGGGTAATATGTCTCTAATGCGATGAAATCAGTGGGAACACAGCCTTTTTTGCCTGACAGTATTGTCAGGGTGTATTATCTGGTTTAGGCTGTGGCTTCAGTTCATAGCAGTCGTCACTTAAATTTCCCTTTCTGAAGCTGAGCAAAGTGTGGTAATGTCACAGCCACAGGCGACTGCCGTTCACAGGACGGTTACCGGAGAAGCATAGCCTCCTGGCTTGTCACACTGTATATATCTCAGGGTCTTCTCTTCCTTCCTAGTCAGAGGTTTCCAAGAATGTTGCCTGGAGCAGTCATGGGATGCAAAAGAGAGAGATTTTTGTTCTGCACTTAGCAACATTACCACACTTCACACTCAGTTTCTGATAAGGGGAAATTTAACTGACTTGCTCTGAACTCGATCTATCAGATAATACAGTCTGACAGGGC
>RJWM01039049.1:0-16287 GCA_004363535.1 Dasyprocta punctata | reverse complement strand
CTGTAATTTACTTTAAAATAGCATCTGAAAAAGTTTTTTTAAAAATTCAAAGGTACAATGACAAATTCTATAAAGAAAATAAGGGGGAAGAGAGGGGAGGTAATCAGGAGTTGAGTACTATAGATCTGGGAGGTTGCTGACAAAGTGACATTTAGTCTGAAATATTAAACGATTGCCAACTGTGTCAGCTCAGGTCTTCTGAGGTCTCAGTGACAAGGTAGAATTAGTCATAAAAGAGTCTAAGAAACACCTGCAGAAAACAAAGATGTACCATGCACTAGGAGCAATGGCGACCTACAGACCGCGGTGTGGTTCTGAAAAGTGAGAAAGGAGAGCAGGAAGGGAAGATTAGGTCGCAACAGCCTCAAAGTTCAGCACAATTGTGACAAAGCCTCAGGCCAGTGAAGAACCCCGAAGCGAAATGCGCCCCTCCAAGGAGTCAGGCAAGGACTGGTAGAGCTCTGCCGTCCCCACCGACCATCCCCTAGGACTGTGCCCAGCACCAGCTGGACACAGCCCAAGGCTCAGTGAGGCGCAGGAGAGAAGGCTGATGTGAAGGCATGGGCACCGGCATGTGCTTCCTGTGGTCCCCAAGGCTGATCGGAGCCGTAGGCCTTCACTGCGGTCCCCTCAGCCTTGACAAGATCCGCAGGGACAGCACAGCAAGAGGAGGAAATGGCAGAGACAAAGGCCCTGCGGCAGGAGAAAGATCAGCACATTCCGAGAAGAAGCAGCGTAATGAGAGTGGTAAGATGGTGCAGGGAGTCATCAGGATGAGCCGAGTCCTAATCGTATGGAGCCCAATAGACCACAAGGTGGTCGGGAATTTTATTCAAGGGAAATGGAAAGACACCAGGCTTTAAACAATTATTATGATCTGATTTCTACTTGCACCACTCATTTCCTTGTATCATTTTCTCCCAACCCATAGCTAATCTGACTGTGTCCTTTCCTCTGTACTGGAAATGGCGTTACTAGGTCACCTCTAGGTCACCAAAGACTTGTTACCTACTAAATTCAGCTGCTTCCGTTCAATTCCGATCCCACTCGTCCCCAGAGTCACATCCGCACGTGAACTCCCTACTCCTCCCGCTGCCCTGTTGGCTGCTTTTCACTACTTCTCCCACTTTCCTTTGGTGGCTTTTTCTCATCCACTCACCAAATGTTTATTTTTCTTTTTCAGAATTACCATCCTTAATAATCTCACACTATCCCTAGATACCACCACTTCTTCAGTTTCACCCACAGGCTAATGACTCCAAAAATTCTTCCAACATTTTATCTCTCGCAGTCCATTCTTACTCTCCAAACCTACGTTTCTATACGTGGTTCCTGCCCTTCTCCTCCCGTGGAGGGTGATGCACCAAAACAGAAATCGTCACCTCACAAAATCCTTCTTGTGCTTTCTCTATCTTGAATAATGCTATTATTGGATGGATTGCAGACTGGTAGGTGAAAGAAAAAACTGTAAAGCATCTGCAAAAATAGGAAGTCTTCATGACTTCGGGGGCAGACAAGAATTATTAAACAGGACTTAAAAAGCACTAATTATAAAATTAAAGATTGATAAATTACACTTTAAAATTTAAAATTTCTGCCAATTGAAAACATCATTAGACATAAAATGGCAAACCACAAACTGGGAAAAAAAATATATATATATAACAAACCATTACAAATCATAAAATAACTAAAACTCTAAGAAGTATAATGGACAGAAATCTTTATATAGACACTCCAAAAGTGGCTAAGTGACAAAGAATGTATGAAAAAGTGTTCAACATCATTCGTTACCAGGAAAACACAAGTTAAAACCAAAATTAATATTCTATATGCACCAAAATGGCTAAAGTTAAATAAAAAGTTTTAAAGATTAGCAGTGTCAAATGGCAGCCAGAATATAGATCAGTTCTCTAGTAGGGCTAGTCTGAGTGTAAAATGTTACAACCATTTTGTAAACTGTCTAACATTAATAATTCACTTACATTATGACACAGTGATTTCACTCTTAGGTATATGTCTGAGAGAATACTATGTCCTTGAAAAAACAAAGCAAAGCAAAACAAAAAACTTTCACAGAGCCAAGCGTGGTGGCACATGCCTTTAATACCAGCACTCGGGAGGCTGAGGCAGGAGGATCTTTGTGAGTTCGAGACCAGCCTGGGCTACAAAGTGAGTTCAAGGCCAGCCTGAACTGCATACTGAGACTCTGTGTCAAAAAATACGGGATTTAGCTCAGTGACCTAAGCGCCTGCCTGGCAGGCACAAGGTTGTGAGTTTGATCACCAGTACCAAAAAAAAAACAACCTTTCACAAGACCAGGTGTGGTGGCACATGCCTATAATCTCAGCATTTAGGAAGCTGAGGCATTAGCATCCCTGTGAATTCAAGGCCAGCCTGGACTACACAGTGGGACTCTATCTCAAAACAATATGAAAGAAAAAATAAACTTTCACAAAACTGTTCATTTCGGCTTTATTTATAATAACTCCAACCTGAAAACAACCCAAGTAAGTGAAGGAACAAATTTCAATATAGTCATACAATGGAAAAATATTGGTAATAAAAAAATAGAACTACTGCTTAGTTATAGGTTGTGGATATTGCTTTGCTGAAATAAATCAGATAAGAAAAGCTACACGCAAATGAATACATAGCATATGGTTCCACTTACATGAAGTCCAATAACAGGCAGAACTAATCAACATTTACACAAATCAGATTTGGGCAACCAGGGGCAGAGCTAGCAGTGGCAGAATATGCTGAAAAGAAGCACAAAGGAAGTGTGTGGAAGTTGGAGAACTTCCCTATCTTTTTTTAAATTTTTTATTGTATAAAAAAAGGTAAAACAAAATTTCATAACAAGATGATAGGAGAATACCAATAGTTAATACATTGTATATTAATTATCTTATCGCTTCTCGGCCTTTTGGCTAAGATCAAGTGTAGTATATTAATTATCTTTAAAGGAGTTACTCAGTGTACAAAATATGGGAATAAAAAAATTCTTCAATCAACATAAGCACAAATCTTCCTTTTCTATACACTGAGAGAACTAATAGTATAACTAACTTGAACTTTTTTCTCCCTTTTTTCTTCCTTCCCTTCTCCTTTCCCCCATCCTGTTTCTTTTTCCTTTTTAACAATTTCTTCCAATTTCACAATATCCATTGTACATTTTAGACATTATTTACTCTGTTTCTCACGTCAGGGTGACAATGTGATGTCTACACACAAGAGTCTGATTTATTTCACTTATAAATATAGTCTCAAGTCGCATCCTGTCACCATACACTAAACTAAAGTCTAAATGGATCAAAGATCTAAATATTAAAAGAGAAACACTCAATCTACTGGAAGCGAAAGTGGGTAGAAATCTTAAAGACATAGTTATAGGTAGAGAGTTGATGAACAAAACCCAAACTGCATGGAAAATACTTCAATGAGTCAACAACTGGGATCTCATCTTTATTAAAAAGTTTTTTGCACATCAAAAGAAATCACCAGCAGTGCAAAAAGACAACACACAGGGTGGGAAAAAATATCAGCCAACTGTCCCTGAGATAAAGGACTTCTATGTAGAACATGTAAAGAACTGAAAAAAATCAGACTCCCCAAATTTGAAGTTCTCTATCTTGACTTGCATGGTGGCTGCCTGGATGTGTTCACCTGTCAAAATCATTTAATGTCAAACTGAGTGCATTTTATGCATTTTATCAAGTAGATTATCCATCAAAAAATATTAGTCTGTCCATGGCCTTTGAATGAAATTTTCATAGAATCAGGGAAAACAGTCTATAATCAGTGATGGCGAGCCTATGGCGCACGTGCCACAGGTTTGTTTGTTTTCAGTGAAAGCTCAAAAAAGTTCCATCCCTGCTCTATATTATAAAGAGCTCTGGACTAATTGCATGGTGAAAATTAATTTATCGTTACAGAATCTGACTTAAAGAAAAGTAGGAAAGTAAAGCTATAGGAAAGGCATCAAGCATTCGAAGAGAGACGCTTTTCAAATTCCTTTAGAACTTGAATGATTTACCAGAGGAGAAGAGATGAGTGAGGAGGTAGTGGTTGAAGATGAATGTCAGAGAGAGAGAAAGTTGAGAAAGATGGATGTCTTTGAGAGAAAAAGGGCAAGTGTATCTAAAGAGCAGAGAACCACTTCGTAAACTGGAGCAAAGAAGGAGAGGTGGGGTGAGGAAACTGAGAGACGTGAGGTAGGAGGCCACATGGGACCTCCACTGGACCTGGCCTCAACCTTCTTAGCAAAACAGGAATGAAGACGCAGTTACTGGAAGTCAGGAGTAGATGTGGAGGAAATGGCCAGAGGTGGACACAGAGCTTCAACAAGCTGGTCATCCCTGTAGTGGGAATTACATTGATTTCACAGAGTCGCTACCAAGATTTAATGAGCTAATATCTAACTCCCCTTTAAAATGGATTGAAGGTGCTGAAAATTAACCACACACACACACACACACACACACACACACAAATTGTTGCAGGAAAACAATGATTAATCTTGAATCAAGACTTAAGGAACCCAGTCAACAGGCATTCCCCTATCTTTTGCAAGGTTTAGTGCAGGTGTGTACCAAAATATAAATGAAAATGTAAAAATTACAAATCATTGAGTAAAATATGTTCTCTACTCCTTTAACAAACACAGCTTATAATGACATGAAGTCCAACATGGAAATCAGAATCCTCAGGCTCCCTGGAGTCCCACCCTGAATCTTGGACATGGAGAAGACCTGCAACAACCCTGCCTCCCCTCCTTCTTCCACCTGCGAAGCGCACTGAGGGGCCTCCAGTGTACGGGGGTGGCTCCTCCGTTCTGCAAATCGAAGCTCATTCTTGTTCTCGGTCACTTCTGGGCTTTTGGGTCGTTACGGTTTAAATATGAAGTGTCCCCTAGAAACTAGTGCTTCTTAGAGGTGGGGCCAAGAGAGGTAACTGGATTCTGAGGTGCTGACCTCATTAAGATCATAGCTAGGTTTACTAAAAGGTGGGGCTCAGTTGGAGGTAGTGGGTCCCTGGGGTGTTTGGGGGGTGTATCTTGTCCCCGGGCCCAGCCCTTCTCTCTGGCTCTCTTGTTCTCTTCTCTCTCTCTCTCTCTCTCTCTCTCTCTCTCTCTCTCTCTCTCTCTCTTTCTCTGTCTCTGTCTCTCTCTTTCTCTGCATGTATGTGTGTGTGTCTGGCTACCCATAAGATAAACAACTTGCCTGTGCCATGATGTTTCTGCCTTGGAGTCAGCAACCATGGACTGAGCCTTTATGATTATGAGCCCAAGTCCAATCTTTTCTCCTTGAAGTTGTGTATGCCAGGTATTTTGTCCCAGCAACAGAAAAGCTGACTAATACAGGCATGTACTCTTCTATGGCATGGAGTATACACACAAAAGAAGTGGCTCGTGGCCATTTGGACAGAGAATTCTGGGGTTCCAAGTGCTTGGAGGCAGAAAGGATGAATATGGGCTTTGAGTGAGGGTATCTCCTTGTACCCTGGAGACCCCTCACCTCATATGACAGGGTGCAGCTGAAGACCAGAGTGGATTTCAAAGCATGGCACCCTGAGCAGGGGCTTCTTTTACCCAGAACTAATGCAACATAGCTGGTCACATCAAAGTCTAAGATGACGTGCCCTTCTGACTTCCACCAGGAAATGCAGGCAGACTGTAGTACTATTGACTAGAAAGAGCAAAACTTAGGACCAAGGTATGCTGACAAATTTAACAAAAACAAAGTAGAACCTATAAATCTGTACTAAGTGTCTGTTTACCACTTAAAAATGAAACCATCTGGCCTTTTGAATTATTTGTTTAAATTTATTTTTTATTTGATACATGGAAACATAAAAATTGTACATATTTGTGAGGTGCCATATGATGTCTCTCTCTCTTTTCTTTTGTCTTTTTCTTTTCTTTTCTTTTCTTTTTTTTTTTTTTTTTTTGAACTCACAACCCCATGCCTGCCAGGCAGGCACTTAGGCCACTGAGTTAAATCCCCAGTCCTATTCTTTGAGACAGGGTCTCACTATGCAGTTCAGACTGACCTTGAACTCACTTTGTAGCCCAGACTGGTCTCTGACTCACAACGATCCTCCTGCCTCAGCCTCCCCAGTGCTGGGATTAAAGGTGTGCGACACCACACCTGGCTCACTTATGATGTTTCAATACACAAAAACACTGCGATGTTTGAATCAGATCAAACCTATCTATCTCCTTAAACATCTACTATCTGTATAACAAAACCATTCAGACTCTTTTCTCCTAAATTTTTGAAATACACAGTACATTATCAGTATCTATAGTCGCCCTACTGTGTGCTTTCCTATGAAGCCCTGCATAAAACTGAAAATGCTTTTATTAATCTTAGTGCTGCCCTTCAAATCAGAATATTTAGAAACTAGCAGTGGATCTGAAACTTGCTTCTGTGAGCTTTGGATAAAGAGAAAGAAATTTCATAACCTCTCTTCTTTGTCTGGTTTTATGTTTCTTATAACTAAGCAAGTTGTATTTAGATATTCATATTTGTAGATTCATAGAATGTCTTTGAACTCAAATGGTGCTCTTATTACAACCATCAGAAACAAGGAATTTTACATTATTTTTTGATGAATTCTCATTAGTAATGAGGCACTAAACATGCTAGCGAATACAATATAGAGGAGAATATTAATAGGGCTATTTTTAGCTGCCACCTACATACAACATCAAGACAACATCAAGAGCAGGAGCGAAATAATGGTTCTTTTAGTTTAATAAACCATAATGTTCCTGAAAAATTCTCCTTTTTCCTCCCCAAATTGGGGAATCTAATTATAAAAAGTGATTGCTGTGGCAACAGCTACACTCTGAGTGGAAAGGGAGAGAAGGGTAGAAGAAGGGAGGGACTGAGAGAGGGGGAGAGAGGAGAAGAGAGTGCAGAGAAGCAAGGGAAAATGAGGTTATTACACAAAGACAATAAATTTAAAAGAAGAAAACAAGTGTTCCTCCTTTAGAGGAGAATGTCGAAACTGGTAACTAAAAGAGAAAAGAAGCTTTCAAAAAAATGCTTCAGACTTGAACCACTTAATATCTGAATATCACACTAAGGGCAAACTTTGTAAATACAGGTAAAAACACCAAGAATCACAGTCAGACCTTTCGTAGGATAAGATGAGGAAATATATAATATTTTCCAAATTGTGTAACAAACCCTAAAAGTAGCATTCAGAAGGATATAAAGTATTATGTGAAATTAGAAGATACAAGATTACCTTCAGGATATAATTTGAACATATTATATATTGTTATAATAACATATAATATGTGTATGTTGATTATGACAGAACCTAAACTATTTGACAAGATGGCCCACTTGAAAACAACTATAAATAACTTTAAATATGTGACTTTCTGAACTTTAAAAATAAGGCAAATGCCAAAAAAGTACCTGAAGATATGAATTCTCGGACTGGGGATACAGCTCAGTGGAACATCACCTACCTGTCAAATATGATGTCATGAATTTGATTCCTGGAACCAAAAAGAAGAATTTTCACCTGTTGGATTTGCAAAGATCTAGGCTTGACAATACAAACTTACTGTGCACATATAGCCGGATAAGGCTTTCTAAAACATTGTTGATGGTTAGGTCATTTGGAGAGAATTTGTTGTGGAGTTTTGGAGATGGTTTGCAGCAATTTTTTATACACAAAATACCTTTGAACCGCCATACTTCTCAAAAATCATCCTTTAGACCCAACTGCACATGAGCAGAGTGTAAATCTATTGTCTCTGCATCCTTCCTCCCGCTTCAAAATGACCCAACCAAAGCGACCCTTGAGTAAGTCACTGTCTATACACTTTCTGAGACATGCATAGCACAGGTTTCCCAGGGGACTGCCATCCCCGTCACAGCAAAAAAGAATAAATTCTGCAGGTTCCGAAGCAAGTTTAAGGAAGCAGAGACAATAAGATTATTGAGTAGATGAGCAGATTTCATTTACTGGGAGATTTCAAGGATTTGAAATCTCTGCGTCTGTGTGTGCACATCTGTTTCTGTATTTTATTCCATTAAAATTTCCACAAGATATGTACATAAACAGAGCCACAGGAGGGTCACAAAGAATCAGTGCTTCAGAGATCTGCCTATTCTCTGACCACAAAGCTGTAACTCTAGAAATCAGTAACAAGGGTTATTACAGAGCCCCCCAGGAGTTTTTTCTTAGTGATATAATTAATAACTTTTTTCTTCCCCCCATTTTCCTTCCCTGACTTTCTTCCCCTTATTCCTTTCATCTTGTCTAATACATCTTCCTTCTTACTTTCATTTAGTCATTTTTAAATTCCATGAGGAATTTTTAGTCTTCGGGAATTTTTAAGTATTCAGGAATTTTGTAACTCGCCATTTCCCAATTATTTGACTACATTTTCCTATGCTCCTGAAGTGATGAATTCATGTCAGCTGTACACGGGTCTTGTGGAAATTCTCTAGAATAGTGTGTGACTGTATATGGAGCTTTCTCACATAGACTGATTGAAGTTAGTTATTCTGTAAGTATTTGCAGCACACATCAGCAACTGCTACAAATCGGGTCTTAATTTGTTGTTTTTCTGATTGTCTAGATTGAAGAAGTGATGAAAATGTTGACAAGGTAGATTAAACTTAAAAGAAGGTTATGTTAGCAACTGTTACATTGTACATAGCATAGAGAATGAGAAAATAGTCTGCTAATATTCAAAAATTATCATTTGACCCAAAAGAGACCTCACTGATGAAGGCATTAAGTTCCAACGCAGGTCTTTGTTGTCTTACTTGGAGGAAGATCTCCCACATGGAGGAAGGAAATAAGGGGAAGCAGGGAAGAATAGTCCTTGTAAAACTAAAGTGAAAATATACAGAGATCATCTGTCTCATTTATAAGACACCTACAGCTGTATGGGAGTCTCAGAATCATAAATTCTAAGCAATTCTGTCTCAAACTAAATTATGGTTCTGCAAATAGGAATGGAGGGGAATGGATTTTTGGTTAGAAAATTAAACCGGGTGGACAGGTGAGGCAAGAATGGACACAGAGGGAAGATTTAGGAGGCCAGAACACAAAGGGTGTGGTGACTTAAACTAGGCAGCCATGGGAAGGGAGAGAAAGGACAGATGCAAGGTATGATTCAGGAATAGAATGAATAAGATAAGCAAGGTCAGCGAGACTACGACTGGAAGAAATAAGACTTTATTAGATTTCAAGTTTGAGCAATCAGATAAATGGCAGCACCACTTGTAGAGATGGAAAGAATGGGGGGAAAAGTATGAGTTTGGGACTGAGGAGTGAGCTGAATTTAGGAATGATGAGTTTCTGGTACTTTTTAGACCTTGGCAAGGACAGGCTAAATAAGAAACTGTCTAAGTGTCTGGATCTTCCACAAAGGTGAAGGCTAGGACAAATTTTAAAGGGCTGATGGCATTTAGGTGGTATTTGAAGTTATGTGGCTGGATAAAGTCAGGGCCAGGAGTTTGGCTCAGTGGCTTAAGCGCCTGCCCTGGCAGGTGCGAGGTCGTGAGTTCGATCCCCGGTGCCGCAAAAAAAAAAAAAAAAAAAAAAAAAAAATCAACTAGAAAAGGTACCATAGGTTACAAAATAATAAACAGGTATTCAGCCAAAACCAGCGCATGTGAAAGGGTATGGTCAGAGTAATAGAAAGAAAACCAGGAGAAAAAACAACGTGCTAGAGGCCCAGGAAAGGCAAGGGGCCAACTTGGGTGGACTTGGAAAGACTGGTCACCTCCACAAGCGTGCAGTGAGCGGGGCATTAGTGTTGGAAGCCAGGGTGGCTTCAGAACAGTCACGGCGCCCCTGCTGGTTAACCATGATTTATGCCAAGTGTGTTCCGAAATAGCTTCTAACTCACGGGTTGATTTGGGATTTGAAGACAGATGTTCTTCCTCTGAGCTGATGCGATATTGAGTCTGTCTCCTCCATCTTACCATTTCCATTTATTATTTACAGTACGGGTGGCAGGGGGTGGAGTCTAGCACCATGGGAGAGAGTGTGCTTACTACGTAGAGGCTGTGGGTCCAGACACACACACACACACACACACACACACACACACACACCACAGTATAATAAAGCCTGCAAACAATGGTTTTATGACAAAATTTTGTCCATATATTTTGGCTAAGCTGTATAGTGTTGGCTCATACGCAATTTCTAAAATTTTAAATCTTTGGAGGAGCTATCCTTCATCTTTTAGGGATATCTGTTATTAGCCTGCCGTGTATTGTAAGAAACTAGAGGGTGAAAGTTCACAGGGGTAGATAATGCAATTCCTTCTATGTTTGTGCATCATTGAAGTTTAGAATAAGACATTTTTAATGTAAAGGAGAAACTAAGGTAATCTTTAGCATCCAGGAACGTGCACGAGTCTTGAGAAGGTGCATTACCCAGGAGTTAAAGGGCAGAGGGTGAGGGGGGCAGGGTCTGCCCTGCAGGAGAGGGACAGCGAGGTGTTAATGTAGAAATCCAGCCTGTGGCCTGGTCACAGCTCGGAGAGCAAAGATTCATGGAGCTCATTGCGCTAACTTCTTTTATGTTTCCGAGGCGTCCCTTCATTTACTGCTTACAGCTATCCTGCAAAGTCAATAGTCTGAGGCATGGACAAGTGACTTTCTGGGGTCACAAAGCTGATGTCGGGACCTTTCCTTAGTGTAATATCACTGGAAAAGCCGGACTGCATTGGACCGAGGGGGAGAGGACCAGCGAGACAACCTACTGCTATATAAGGCCCGCGGAAAAAAAAATATGTCTAAGGTGCCTGATATTGTTGCCAACCTTTAAAAATTCTGAACAAAGGACAAAGACTCTCAATTTCTTACTTTTCTTGAAGAACCAGAGCATCCAGCAAGGCTTGTGCTGTTCCTCTCACAGCCAAGCCGCTGCTGCCCCCTGCAGGTGAGAGTTAGGCTCTCCTTTTAATTTTTGCAGATGTATTACTTCATTTTGTGCACTATGGCCTACACAGGTATATTAATGCATTTATGCACTAATTGCATTCAGCCTGGAGAGTTTGACATGCTAGCGTGGGTCTCATCAGAGAGAGAGAGAGAAAAAGAGAGAAAGAGAGAGAGAGAGAGAAAGGAGTAGGATCTTAGATTTGCAATTCTCAATGTGATTTTGTCCACCACATGTAGAGAACTACACTCCAAACACTTCTCTAGCAATTAATCCCTTCCTCTGTGCCTACATTAATGTCTCTTGCAGATTTCCTTGTGCTATAAATGCTAAGTGCCATACAAATGAGTGGTGTGATAATAATTGCTTAGGGACTCAGAGGAGGCCACGATTATTTCTGCACTCATGAAGACAAAGAATTGGAAAAGTTATTTGAAATTTTATGAGAGGAGAGAAAGCATTCCAGAGGGGAGGCGAATTGCGGGGAAAGCGTGGATTTAAGAAAGTACAAAATCTGTGCGGGGAGTGGAAATGCAGCTAGTGTGTTTGAAGCTGAGATTTCTTCGTCCAAGTAACTAACTCCGGTCTTGAAATGATAGAACTAGAAAGAGCTTGAGAGATTGTCTACATTTGAAACTCCTCTTCTTACAGGGCCACAGAGATCTTGAGGCATTTAGATGAGTCCCTTAACTTCACACAGCTGGGCGAGGAAGGCACTGACATGGGACCCCCTGAGTCTGGGGTCTTCCTCTGGACTTCAGTGTGAATCGTTTGCATTATAAACAAAGAAGAAAAAATTCCTCTGCTTTCTAGACATCTTATTTTTCTTAATCTTAAGCAACAGTTACCCTTTTCCTTTCTTCATTCACTTTTGCATCACATCCTTATCCTAGAATCAAACCAAGCAAGTGCCGGGATGAGGTCTGACAAGTAGAGCAAAAGATCAAGATGATGTTTTCCAGGAAAAAAAAGACCTACCTGGAAAATAATCAGCTTTAAAAATTCACAGTCAAAAATGCTGGCCTCAACCAGCCTACTGTCACCTTGCCTACCTTATGGAGAGGCCACTAACCAAGAGAAGAGTGCTAGCTTTTCAGGCTGTTTATTTTCTGGCTGAATCTTATTTTTGGAGAAAGAGGGAACTAGTTGGTGCCTCAAACCCCTTCTTTCCATCAGAGGGTCATATCTGGCCTCCTCAGAAGTGGGAGAATAGCTTTTGATTTTTTAGGAACTAAGGGGGCTCCGGGCAGAACACTGACAGCATTTTCTATAGTGATGTATTGTATTGATCACGGTAGTGACTGGAGTACAGTAAGCAGGCAGCTTCTTGAAGTACACAGTATGGACCACTGAGATGGCAAAAAGCAAGGCTTCCCCAGCAAAAAGGGGAAACACTATTCTTACGACAACGAGGTCAATGCACTGGCCCCTGGATATCATCTTTCCACCTACCTTCTTCCCCCCACTCCCTGCTCCTCGCTTTTTTCCCCTCTATTTTGCATCATTTAATCACCTTAACATCTCTTCCACCTCTCTTCCCCACTCTAGTGACACCACTTGTAAGGCAGGCCTTTCCCATTTCCTGCCTTAAATATCATAGTAACCTTCCAGCTGGCCTTCTTCTCATTCTCTTTTTATTTCCCCACCCACAGTTTCACCCAATCCATTTATTTGATGCGAAGAAACTGTTTTTCTAAAACCCAACTCTGGCCAGGTGTGGTAGCACACGCCTGTAATCCTAACACTCAGGAGGCTGAGCAAGAGGATTGCTGTGAGTTTGAAGCCAGCCTGGGCTACAAAGTGAGTTCAAGACCAGCTTGAACTGCATAGTGAAACCCTGTCTCAAAAAGACAAAAAATAAAATAAAATAAAATAACCCAACTCTGATGAGGTCACCCCCCACTTGAGATACGTCAGTGACTGACCATCTCTTTCTGCGTGAAATTAAAACCCTTTAGCTCAGGATCCATGACTCTTTGTGCCTGGTAATTGACCCAGAGTCTCATCTCCGTACCTAACCTTCAACTCCTAAGTCCCAATAAGAGTTCATGTGGAATCAGCATCGTGTCTTCTCATAGTTCAGGGCTATCATCTAGCCCGCCCCCACCTTTCTTCACAGAATACTTCTAGTTTTTATTCATGAAAGAGTTTTCTATGAAAAAAACTACCCCTAATTTTTCCCTTTCCCTTTTGGCCTGGATCAGTAATCAAAAAGCATCTTCATGTGTGTCTTCAAACTTACCACTTGCATTATAAATGTCTGTTTACCTTCTGTCTTCGTAATTACATCATTATTATTCATAATCAGATAGCGAACATTTGCATTCTTAACGAGTTCATATGGTGACTCTGATCCATGATGAAGTCTAAGGTTCATGTTATTAAACCACAAGCTTCCTAAAGAGAAAAACTCTGTATTGTAATTCTGGTGCCTGACACCGCACAGCTCCTAGCATGAACTTGGTTCTCCACAAGCAACACCTGAGTTCATAAACAAAACCCTTTCAGTTTGGATATTTTCACTCTCTCACAGAGATTTCATCAGGTCACCACCCGTGGTAATGAGAGTCATTAAAAGATTATTCCTGGCAGTGATGGCATTGCAAATCGGGAATCTCATTGGTGATCTGCCAGTCCTTCTGGTAAGTAGCTATTAAATTTGACTAGTTGTTCCACGTTTTCACCCTTGATTGCCTTAAAACTTTTTCCATGAGAATTATTTAGTCTTACCGGTTTAGTGCGAAGTCTACAAGAGTAGTCCTCCAACTCAGGTGTATCAGAATAACCCAAAGAGCTTGTTAAAAATAATACATCTCAACTCTAATCCAAAAGATTTCAACTTGTTATTTGAGAGGGGAGGAGCAAGTTACCTGTTTTGTTTTGTTTTGTTTTGTTCTTTGTTTCGTGGTGTTGGGAATTGATAGGGGGCTTTCTCATATTAGGCAAGCATCCTACCCCTGACTTACAAGTATCCTCAGAACAAAGCCCTGTATTTTTAATATCTTGAAGAAAAATCTACCCTTTGCAATACATAGCTCTACATACCATATGGATAGTGAGTTTAGAAAACAGGATGGCATTTCTACAGATGGATAGACCCTTTATTTTATTTCCTCTATACAAGTACTGTGAACTGGTTCAAAAGAGGTTATCTCCACACTTCACAAAAGAGATTTTTGAAATTTAGCAGGGTTATAGTATTTTATCTTGAGCAACTTGCCTAGTAATGTAGTATACTTACGGAGAACCTGTTGTCTAATTTTGTACTTCCTCTTGGTAGTTGTGACAGTGGGTTGCATATTCAGCAATTCCAGCCAAGGCGGTGAAAGTGCGATCACCTGACTTTGGCTTGTGAGTGCCCACATGACTTTCTTCCAGCAGGGCCCCTTAACAGATGACAAAATAACACCTCGATCCAAGTTGAGTCATTTCCTACTTTCCACACAATCCCTGCAGGATCTGTGGCTATATCCAGGAGGCCACAAGGTGAGGACAAGCGTGTACTTCCTGCCTCCTACCTCATGTAAACTACCCAGAGGATGTCATGGCAGCCTCTAACCTGGGCCATTTTTCAAAGTAGAAGGTTTTATCATTTTGCCCAGGGGTCATAAACTGGGCCTGTCTGTTCCTCTGTTTAGTTATCTCCCCTCTAGACCTTTATCTATACCCTAGAAAATGTTCTGGAAGCACCCAGTTCCACCTTGTCTGCCCCAAGATGGTTGGAGGTGATCATGGTATTCTCCAGACCAAGACTAAGAGAAGGCGCATTCTGCTCAACGTAGGTTAAGATATCAGGGTTTCTAACGTGTAAAATTTGTTTTCAAGGTGGAATCAGAATGATAAGGAATTGGGGGTGAAACATTTCCACTTGACGAGCCTTGGGTTAAGGTTGAGCAGAAATACCTAAGACAAGCCTGTGAAAATCCCTGTCATGGCCCGATGGACTCAGATTATGTGAAGGAGCGTTCATCTCTCATATGTCATTAGAATGAAACAGTTTTGTGGTAGAAGAGAGCGATTCTATTTTACAAAGGACTGTAAGGTTTAGCCCCATGCAGAAAGTAAATGACAATATCTGTGAATTTTCTGAGTTTACCTGTGAGTAAAATTTTGTTGATGTACTTTTTATAAGTTTATATGTTAAAGACTGCATAGCTTTAGGGAAATGCATTTTTATTCTACAATAAAAGTCAGGGGCACAAATAATATAGTGTTTATGTAATATTCTCTTTCAGTCAGTTTTGCTGTCATGGAGCTATTTCGTAAAAGCAAGGAACCCTAGTTTTAGGCCAGGCTTTAGAAAGATGACTACATTAGCTGTACTTAATATATACTCACTTATTTTATATATTTTCTTTTTAAATTTTTATGAACTATTAATTTAATTTTATTATTTTGTTTAAGCTGTGTATCATCTGAGAATTTATTCACTGAAATATCTTTCATTATTTTTTTTTCAATTTTGAAAAGGATTCATGGGCTCTGAATCATATCCTGCTGAATTTACTAGAACCAGGAGAACAAAAGAAGAGTGGCTACGTTTGAAATGCTATTTTTAAAAACTGTATTAATGACTGCGTTCCATAAGCAAATGTTTTCATATTCAGGGTCACGGGGCGGGGGGGGGGTGGAGGATTATGTAAAACTTCATGAGAAAAACTGCTTTGCGGAATTTCCTCAATTAAACCACTAGATGGCAACATTTTTGTTTGTGAATCAACTGAACAACGGGCTCTTGGAAGAAAACGCCCGCTGATACTTTTAAAGCCTATCAATTGTTATTCCGCAAGTCTATCAAGGAAAGAAAACCACATACACAAGAAAGCCCTCGAGCGCGATGGCAGCGATGCCACCGGCCCGCTGGCGTCCTTCCTGGCTAAGGAGCGGGTCCGCGGCGGCGCAGAGCCAAAAAGCAGCGGCGCCCCAGCGGAGACTGCGTTCACAGAGGTACAGCCCAGCAGGGCTCTCGAATCTGCCTCCTTCACTTTCCACAGTTTTCTTTTCTCGCCTAATTGCACCATCCGTAAAACTTCTTTTTCCTCTTTGTGGATCAAAAACCCCAGCCAAAGTTGAAGGTTTTAGAGAGCGCGTAGAAGTCGTGGTTCACGCTCCACCGCAGGAAACTTTACACGCCCCACGCAAAAACTACAGTCACTGTACCCCAAGTGCTCTAGCCTACAGTCACCACCACGGATACTGGCTTCGAGGTCACAGTGCTGCTGAGTGAGGAGTCCGAAGCTGCAGATCCTTTGCTTTCCATCCTGCGAGCTACGCACAGCAACGAAGCACAGATGTTCCAATGTCTTAACACCAATCAGTCCCCTATGCCAACAGAATGTCCAAAGCCCCTTT
>RJWM01039048.1:0-16378 GCA_004363535.1 Dasyprocta punctata | reverse complement strand
ATAAACAGTTCCCACCAGGGAAGTGACAGTTAAGCTCCACCCTCAGATCCAAAAAGTTTTACTCCAAAAGTAAAGACTTATGCCTTTGTTATAGAATGGCAAAGAATACTGTTTTGGGAGGAGGTTTTGTTTTTTGTTTTTCTTTTTGAGACAGGGTTTCACTATGTAGTTCAGGTTGGCCTTGAACTCACTTTGTAGCCCAGGCTAGGCTCAAACTCACAGCAATTCTCCTGCCTCAGACTCCTGAGTGCTGCAACTATAGGCATGTGCCACCATACCTCCTGGCTGCAAAGAATACTATGAATCACAATATGTCTCCCAACTTGTACTTGATGAAGTCCTCCTTAAGTTGATTTTAAGATGAAAGGTAGGGGGAGGCTGATCCAACTATAGGTAGCAATATATATTTTAAAAAATTGCACTGTACTAGGTTTATTTTCCGAACTAAATACAGGATAAGCAGGTATGTGGCCCTTTATTTTGCAACAGGGAAAAATAATATTGCATTCATTGTTGCTAGTGAGAAAGAGTGCAGATATCACTAGTAATGATTCAGAACTAATGTTATCAATTGATCACAAGTGCTTCATAACAGATTACACGAGTCAGGCGTGGTGGTGCATGCTTGTAATCCCACCACTCAGGAGGCTGAGGCAGGAGGATCATTGCAAGTTCGAGACCAGCCTGAGCTACAAAGTGAGTTCAAGGCCTGCCTGAATGGTATACGGAGACCCAGTCTCAAAACAAACAAACAAACAAAAAAAAGATTACACAATAAGTAAAACACAAAAGCTAAGCAAACAGAAAAACCAAAAATGAGTTATTAGAAATTAAGTATTTGGTTACATCACTACTATGCAATTAGGTGATAATAAACAAATTATTTTCCATTTGTTCATCCCAGAAATAATCTCTTCATTGGTAAAATATCTTTTGGTTTAATCATGGAGAAAGTGCATGCACCTGGTTTGTGTTGAGACTACAAATTACTAGGGGCATGACTGAAGCCAAGAGATAGAAGGAAGTTAGGGCACAGATCCTGAGTAGTTAACCTAAAAGTAAAATAAAGGTCAGGGCTTACCTGAGTTGATAAACAAAGGGCTTGAATAATTAACTTAGGAAAACTGACAATCAGGGCCTAATGGAATGCAAAGGACAGGGGAAAGGTTACTAAACAAACTGTGCAAGGAGCCCTAGAGAGCTGGAATACAAACAAGACAGCCTGCTTTCTGAACATCAAAGGCCTGGCAACAATCAGCAGCATCTCTGCATCCTGTAACATTCACCTGTACCAAAAACTGTATAAAAGCCCCTGGATTTAAGTACTTACAGTTTTTGCACCTTGAGGAATCCCCCCTCCCTTCTTATTCTTCCTAATTAATAAACATGCACTCAGTCACTCCCTGCTGCTTGCTGTTTTGTTGTCCTCCATCTTCTTTGCCCCAAAACAAGGACAGAGAGCATGACAGAGGGCAGACAGCTAGTTACATGACCTTAGATCAAACAGATTTGATCTTTAGTATTGTTAGCCACACAGACAGCTAGATTTCTTTCGGAGACAGATCTCTGGTTGCGTGGAAGCAGTGAAAGCTGAGGGGGCAACTGAAGGCCCACGGCCAGGACAACTCCTTGGTGAACACCCATAGGTTTCTCAGTGGAAACTGGGCCCCAACGGCCCAATGGTACCCAGCAGAAAAATCTCCACTTGTCTATCATCCCCAAATGCATTCCTCAGTGAGGTGAGGTAAAACTCTCTCAGTGATCTCCTGCTATCCTCTGTCCCACAGTGACCTGAAATGACACTGTTAAGAGTCTTTTGAGTTCAATCCCTGGTACCAAAAAAAAAGTCTTTTCTTAAGCCTCCATTAAGAGCTGAGCTGCAGGTTTGGACTTCTCTCTAAGCTAGTACGGATAGACCTCCTCTTCAGATACGTCTTGAGTAGATGCCCTAAAGTGGCCTACGTACAGGCTTTCTTTGGATTGAGAGATAGTTCTAACTTCTGCAGCACTTGCTATATAGATTCAGCCTTGTTACAAAAGGACAAAGCTTCAAATCTTGTTTCATAATAAGAGATAGTAAACACATATCCCATCTAATAATCTATGGCTCTTTGTTGTGATAAGATATATTCTATACAAAAATGAAAGTTTATATAGTACATTTTTTAAAAAAATAACCCATGGTTCATGATTAATAGTACCAACATAATTGTTATGCTAAAATGGTATGTTTTGCTTTTGATCTCAAACTCTCCCTGTAAAAATGTTATACTCATTATCTAAAACTATTTAATAAAAGTCTGACTTCTAGCCGGGCGTGGTGGCACACGCCTTTAATCCCAGCACTCGGGAGGCTGAGGTAGGAGGAGCTTGTGAGTTCGAGGCCGGCCTTGGCTACACAGTGCAATCCTGCCTCAAAAAACCAGGGCTGGGAGTTTGGCTCAGCGGCTTACGCACAGGTAGGCGCAAGGCTGTGAGTTCAATCCCCGGTGCCGCAAAAAAAAAAAAAAAAAAGAAGAAGAAGTCTGACTTCTAAGACAGTCATGGTTGCTCTCTCTACAATACTGGTGGTGCAACTGACTTCCTAGGTGTTCAACGAGTAAGGCTCTGAGACCAAAACTAATTTATGTAATTGCACTAAAAACAACCAATATTTTGGTTCTGGCCTGCCAAGGTCAGCAAGGACCCAGGACGTGAGGGGACCTTTCTGCAGGATCCTACAACTTTGGTGAGCTACCCAATCTCTTGAACAAGGAGATGATTGTCCCAGAGAAGCAAAGTTAACCAGTATACATCATGCTAGGAGGGTCACTAAAGAAATAAATGTTCCCATGCTTCCAAGGAGAGCCATGTGGTCTAGCACAGACCATGACACATCCTGGTACATGACACTAGCAGAGGAGCTAAGAGGCTCTGTATATGATTCCAAAAGTAACTCCTGTGGAGTCTTAAACTGACCTTCATATATACTATAAGATAACTCTAATCAATATAGGTCTCACTTAAACTTGATCTCAACACCCAGCAAGAAAATATATCTATATAAAAATATTAATAATAATTTAGGATAAGTATACAAAGAGGTTCCAAGTCCTATATATTGGCTCCTGCTGACAGTGTCCAGCTACAACTATAACCTGTCACTATTATGAGTCAATAAGGCTAAGAAGCCACAATAATAGCTCTAAAATTTCAGTAAGAATCTTTTAATTACTAAGTAAGATTGTCCTTCAAAAACATGGGGCCTTCTACAACCTTACAGCTAAAAACTTACATGCTTATATGAAGTTTATTAACTTTAAATAAGACACATCAGACAAAGAAAAAATGTTGCTTTTATGCCAATCAATCTGGTATATGAGATATGACATAGAAACTAGCCAACTGTGCTTCAAAGTTCCACCAAAAATTGTCTAAGTCATAGAGATCATGGTCAGGGATCTAAACTTTGACATTCTGATTACTCTCCCTAACAGGACCAACATTAATGCTTCTTGTAGCCTTGATATTTAGACCATGTTTTCTCAACTGCTTAATCAAAGTTGTTTCTTCTCCCTTGACAGCTTCAAAGCTACAAATGGTGATGCAAACAGACTCTCCAACACGTGCTCTTCCTGGCTTGTATTCAGGACCTTTAGATAGGACCCACAGCAGTGGGCTCTTTTGCTCCCACCAATGCCCCCTCTCAGCAGAAGTAGCTTGCAAGACCCTTAACTGCCCACTGCACCCTGACAGCAGTCAGTGGCATTAACGTAGAAGGGGGAATAAAGCCAGAAGATAAGAGAATTTAGGCAGATAGGGCACTGATTCCGAATAGTTAAGGAAATGGGGGGTGGGGGGTATCTAAGTAAATTAGCACATCAAAATAGACTATCAGAACCAGGAGCATCCCTGCTTTCTGTCACATACACCAGTCCCAAAAACTGTATAAAAACTCAATAAACCTAAGCATCTAGGATATTAACCTTATGAAACACACTTCTCCAACTATTACTGTGCAACTATTAGTTCTTTCTAATTCCCACACATTTTGCCGTTTGCTGTTTTGTTGACTTCAATCTTAGTTGCCCCAAAACAAGAACCCGAGAGCTAGATCCAATTACACTATCATCATCTTACACTGAGAATACTACTACTATCACCTAACCAGCAGATTCTTTAAAAAAAAAAATCACATGAATTATGTTCATAAAAGTATTTAAACTGGGAAAGGCAAAGCAAATGACTTCTTTTGTCACAGCGATAGATAACTAGTGAAAAAAATGTGCTAACAAGCCTGGCAAGGTGGCGCACGCCTGTAATCCCAGGCTGAGGCAGGAGTATAATTCTGAGTTAAAGACCAGCCTGGGCTACAAAGTGAGTTCAAGACCAGCCTGAACTGCATAGTGAGAACCTGTCTCAAAAAACAGGACTGGGGATTTAAGTCAGTGGCTTAAGCACGTGCCTGGCAGACTCGAAGTTGTGAGTTCGATCCCCAGTACCAAAAAAAAAAATCACGGAACTATGGATAAAATATGTTCCCAGTTGAATTTATATTACAGATTTATTCACATAATGTAGCAAGATACATTTTTACATTGTTTTTAATATTTTTGATCCATAGAAAGCATGTTTATTTCTTCCATAACACTCAATGGCATACTCCAGTTCAAATAGTTCACTGAAGATTTCTTTGCGACTTAGTGCAAATCCCATTTTCAAGAAACACTTTTGAGCCAGGCATGTAATCCCAGCACTTGGGAGGCTGAGGCAAGAGGATCGTTGCAAGTCTGAGACCAGCCTAAGCTAGAAAGTGAGCGCAAGGTCAGGTTGAACTGCATAGTAAGACGAAGACAACAAAAAAATAAACACACCACTTTTGTTCCATCAAACTCTCTGGCTCCTTTCTTACATTTCCCTTTCATATCAGAGTACACAGAAATAACATCTCCAGCTTTTATAACTAGAGAAAGAAGAAAATCATTTTATACTAATTTGCCCTTTGGCGGGATAGTAGTCTCTAAATAGAATGGGAATCTCTAAAAACATCAATAATGGATGAGCACTTCGAACTTGCTCACTAGACGTTTATGACCAAAAAAATAAATTTCAGAAAACTTTATGTGCATGCCTTATTTGTTAAACCCTATCAGATAAAGTCCTTATTGGCTATATTAAATGCAAAGCTTGGAAAATACCTAACAAAAGTAAAACTGAAGCCAGGCATGGTGGCGCATGCCTTTAATCCCAGCACTCGGGAGGCTGAGGCAGGAGGATAGTTTTGAGTTCGAGACCAGACTGTGCTACAAAATGAGTTCAAGGCCAACCAGAATTGCATAGTGAGACCCTGTCTCAAAAAATAGGGCCAGGGATTTAGCTCAGTGGAGTAAGTGCCTGCCTGGCAGGCATGAGGTTGTGAGTTCAATCCCCGGTACCAAAAAATAAAATACCAGTATTAGAAGTATAAATAATATTTGGGGGGGCACCAGGGATTGAACTCACAACCTCGCACCTGCCAGACAGGCGCTTAAGCTACTAAGCCAAACTCCTGGCCCTAGTTTGTTTTTTGTTGTTGTTGTTTTTTGTTTTTTGGGGTCTTTTGAGGTAGCGTCGCACTATGTAGCTAATAATATTAATATACTCACTATCATCTATTGATCCCCAGAACACCAACTTTTTAATATTTAAATATAACAAATACATATTCTCCATAAAAAGGTGGGTAGAGTAGCAAACGCATCTGTCAGAAACGAAGGTATAAAAGACTCAAACGACCAGCTTCCCTTATAACTAACGAAAACTTTTCAAGCACATATTCCTGGGCAATTTTTTTTTTTTTTTTTTGAGATAAAGAGTCTTGCTTTGTAGTGCAGGTTGACCTCGAACTCAACAGTGACCCTACCTCAGCCTCCAGAGTGCTGGGATTACACGCATGCACAACATCTGGCTCAAGCATATATTTTCCCCTTTGTGGACCACACCAGCCTCATAGAATCTTTATACACCACTGAGCCTACTAATCCACCAGTCTGTACATACTTCCTTTCTCAAGTTTTAGCTAATGTTAACTATTCCTTTCCCTTCCGTGCTTTTTCACAAAGGGATGGCTTTCCTTTTTGTAAAGTCATATAGTTCATGGGTTTGAAAAAGAGGGGATGTCAAAGAAAGATATTTGGATCATTTATAAAACAACATTCATCATTAAAAAACTATTGGAGCAGGGTACAGTGGTGAATGTAGATAAACCCAGCACTTGGGAGGCTCAGTTAGTATCATGAGTTAAAAGTCAACATGGCCTACATAGCAAGTTGAAGACCAGCCCAGACAACACTGTGTGTGTGTGTGTCAAAAAACCAAAAGTAAAAAAACGAAAAGTAAACTCCACAAAAACGATGGAAGCAAATGCTGAATGTAGAAGTTGAACCTAAAAGTCTTGGTTTCAAAAACTAAGTAGTATTTAATAAACACTTAACAATATGCTTGGCGTAAAGGACTTAGAAACCTGACCAGAAACCAAAGCTTCAGAAAAAAAAAGTTGTCTAGAGACAGCACGGTAAAGTGGAATGGAACATCAGCTTTACAATCAAAGACAATCAGCACTCATAAGAGGACTTTTGTGACAGGAACTGCCAGTAGCAAAATCGTATTTTGAAGACTTATGTGGCAAAAACTATACAAGTCACTTTTACTAAAACTTGACACCACAAAACAACTGTATTTTCAACCATTGTCAATTTTCACAGAAGAGGAAATCAAAGTAGTGAGAAGTAATTTCACTCAGACCTGGAACGCAAATCAAGTGTTTGAGATTCTAAATGTGAATTCCTTTTTCTTTACATCTTGGCCCTTTACCTTCAGATTTCAAGTTAGTTGATAACTATGCTAATTTGGATGATTTACGTGATTCTTGGGCTCTGACTTTTCTCACCTATTAGAATGAAAACGTTCACCAAAGAGAACTGTGAAGATCAAAATGTGTGAAAGCAATTAGCAAAACCTGGTAGGATTTACAGAGGCACTCAACAAATTATTCTTTTCACTTGAATGCGGGAGCAAGTGATTTAAGAGAACAGGTGTATTTCATACGCCGGATGTTAAGAACAGGAATTTTTTCTTGTTCATCCTTGTAATTCCTCCACTATCATGCCAACTGACATAGCTTTTTCTTCCTTCCTACTCTTAAGTGCTAAAACCTATACCTTACTCACCTCTTGTCTCGGTAGGCATTTGTATCTATGAAAAGTTAATTTGATTTTACTCACATTCAGATAGACACGTGACAAGAAACAATGGCTGTAAAAATCTCACGTTAGACATCTATTTCGCTAGAACGAGTAAATATTTAAATTTTCGCAAATATTAAATGTTTATCTGACCTACCTCCTTATTCATAAAGCCGTCTTTCAGATAGTTTTCAGCCTCAGTTCTTAAAGATATTTTAGGAAAAACAAGCATTTTTTTCTTGTTTAGTTCGAGATGCCAAAAATGGTAGGTTTTCCTTCCAAATTGCAGACAGCAGTGTCCTCAAAATCAGTAACGACGTAGTGTCGCGACCACCAGGCGTCCGGAGAAATCGCGCCGTTCACGCAAAGCTAAGTACGGAAATGTGTGGAACCCCGCCCCTCATGGTTTCTCGAGGTTTGCCTCATTAGAAGCGGCTTCCTTGCCTCCAACACAACAGACACTGGTCCTCTGAGGACGCTAGAAAATCAAAGAGGAGCCTTTGTGTTTGACTCCTTGGTTAATTGAACACTACTAGGAAAGCAGGGCATCACCAGCGTTGCCGTCTCCAGTCCTACATCCTCATTTCCAAATCCGCGCCTCCAACTTTTGGCCGAAAGGCGCTTCCGGTCGTCATTTCCTGCGCCGTCGACCCACCCCCTCCCTCTTTGCCAACCAATCAGCAGCCGCAAATCGCTGCTACCTCGCGAAGGTGGGAAGTACCTCTAGGAGGGTTTTAATAGGCAAGAGCTGTTTGAGGGGAAGATGCTGCTATCCTGAATGAGGTGTCTGATTAGTATACTTCTGGGTGACCTCTAACTAGAGTATAAGGGCTGAGTTCACTTGGCTGCATTAGCCACTTTGGAATTTTATGCAATTACTTTCTCGGGAGTACAGCTCTAACTTCAGTTGAGATTGAAGCAACGGAGTTCGTGATTTTGAGTTAGGTTAATGGTGTTTTAATATGTATGAGTGTTCAGGGGAAACAAAATCCACATAGAGTATTTATACGTCTACGGGCTACTTGCATCATGCTTGACCTACTTAGTGTAGTAGACCTTTGGCATAATCTTTTTGTCAGATGACATCTGTCATAAGCAGATGTGGGAAAAGGTCTCAAACGAAGAAGTTACCTAACCAAAGTCATTGAGCCATTTTGATTAAACGAGAAAATAAAAGCTCTCTCACCTCCTTGGCTTAGTATTTTGTTTTGTTTTGTTTGGCACTGCCCCATGACCATTTACATATAACTGTAGGAAAGAATTTTTCTTACGTTTATTTTCTCATTAATTTTCACACGAATTTTTTTCTAAGTATAATAGCTCCTTCCTATGATAGAACAACTCTTCACCAGTTCTGTAGAAAATTACTGTAACAACGCCATTATGTCACATACACTGCAAGGTAGTTATTATTATCTCTGTTTTACTAATAAGTAGGCCAAAACTCCCAGAGCTGAAATAACTCCACATTCTCACAAATAGAAAGGCTAAAGATAATAATGTGGCTTCTAAATCCAGTCTCTTATCTTTCCAACATACCATATTTCTTCACTAAATGAGTGGGATTTGTTTGAGCTCAAATCATCTGAAATCAGTAAAGGAAATGTCTAGTCCAGACATTTCCAGAGGAATTTTGGCAGCCTCAACTTTGTGATGACCATAGCACCAGTAAAGGTTGGTATCTGTTCAAAACCAGCTTGGGATACAAAGTGAGTTCAAGGCCAGCCTGAACTTCAGAGTGAGACCCTGTCTCAAAAAACAGGGCCGGGGATTTAGTTCAGTGGCCTAAGCACTGGCCTGGCAGGTGCGAAGTTGTGAGTTTGATCCCCAGTACCCAAAAAAAATAAAAAATAAAATAAGAAAGGTTGGTATCTGTTAGGACAAAGTAAAGAACAAGCTAACTAGCTTATAACTCCTTGAGGACAGAGATTTTATTTCACCACTATATAACCAGTACCTAATACACAAAAGCCACTCAAATACTTATCAAATGACTAAGTGAATACATGGGTGGACATCTTTACAAAGTAGAGAAACACTAAACTGCTGATAAAGTATGTATACTTGCTGAAAATTAGTTTACTACTTCAGCACACTTGGATAGTATCGAGGACATTCAGAGATGGTCTCCCTTCCTGGGATCTAGATCCTTTGCTCACTATCCTTTTTGCCCCTCCCTACTTAAGGACCCCATCCACCCACCTACCTATCATCCTAAACTCCACTTGAGTGATCTATATCTTTGAAATTGTTAAGAATTAGACCCTTCCTTGATACTAGATTGCTAGGGTTCAAACTCCCATTCTTGTAGCCCCAGGTATATTATGAAAATTCTTGTACCTCATTTCCTGTTAAATAGGCACCTGTCAAAGTGTCACAAAAAAGTAAATAAATTAGGTGATGTGCTTAGAAGAGTGATGGAACAAAGTCAGCACTCAATAAATGTTAGTATTGTAACCCATTTGTTAAGAATGACTTTAGGATGGTAGAAGACAATTCAGGGCAGAAAAACTAAATTGACCCCAATTCTGGTATGTTAAGAGAAAGGTAACTTGTCTATCTAGGGAAAGAGGAAGACTTCAAGTGTTTAATGAGATGTTTAGAAATATGTGCAACAGGTTCCACTTTAAGGAATGGGATTACGGCAGGGCAGAGAATGGAGTGAGGTACAGCCATTTATAAAGCGAAGGGGACCTGGAAAATTCAAGAAATTTAATCAGCTTTTAAAACCTCTGTAAACACGTAAATTTATTAGCCACCCAGACTACCACTGAGCAAGGTGGGAGAATCAGCAGGCCATAAAGGACTACATGTAATAACGATGAATGTATTGAGGTATCTGTTGGGAAAAGCACTCACTGAATGTGAGAAGGCTGGTCATACTGAGCCCTAAAGTGCAGAAGGGATGTTCATTCTCACTGATTATGACCAAAGTCACAGACTCAAGTCTATTTTGACCAAGTAGATGTTTTGAAATTCACGATATGATAGGTCCTCCTTGTGAACACAAAACATCAGAATTTTATTTACATGCTCTACCTACTGTCAGGTATGTGATATTTTCTTTTGCATCATTTATATCTAACGTTTATCTCAACAGATATTTACTGAATGAAATCATATTGATATCTCAGATCACAATGCAGAAGGGAATTTCCTGATGAGAAATCTGTCACTCCCAGCTCATCTGGAACCTGGCCAACTAGACTAAAATCATAATGGAGATTATCTTAAAAGTTTGATGCGAGTTTAAAAAATTTTTTTTTGGCACCAGGGCTCGAACTCACAAACCTGTGCCTGCCAGGCAGGCGCTTACACCACTGAGTTAAATTTCCAACCCTATTTTTTTGAGCCAGGGTCTCACTATGCAGTTCAGGCTGGCCTTGAACTCCTTTGTAGCCCAGTCTGGTCTTGAACTCACAACAATCCTCCTGCCTCAGCCTCTCGAGTGCTGGGATTAAAGGCATGTGCCACCACGCCCAGCTTAAAAATTATCTTTAAATGGTAATTTTCTTTCATCCATAGTACTAAAAAAAAGTGACTTTAATAACTAGCTGGCAGAACACACTGTTAAACTCTCCTTCCAAGTCATGCCCAAATTGATCCAAGAGTAAGAAACTGAAGTCAATTCCAGCTGCAATGAATTCTTCCAAGTATTATTTGAAGTCAGTTTGTAATAGTTCCTTCCTAGAAATATGAGATATAGTGATAGTTTTATTTTTTAAAAATCCTTGAATTGTTCAACATTTTCCTTCCTAGAAATTTCAGTTCAGCATTTACACCTTTTTAAAATATTTTGTAAAACGGGCAGAGATTTTACTGTATGCATTTTCATTGAAGTTCTTTCAATTAACACAAGAAAATAAGCCCAATACTAGTATTATAATTTTTTTAATACAGGGTCTTGCTGTGTAGTTCAGGTTGGTCTTGAACTTACTTTGTAGCCCTGGCTGGTCTCGAACTCACAGCGATCCTCCTGCCTCTGCCTTCTGAGTGCTGGGATTACAGACGACAGCCACCATGGCTGGCCGAAGTGTATTTTTTCTTATAGCAATAAGCTTGATTTCTGTTTGCCTACCACACAGTTACATTCTCAATAATCACTTTTTCGATGGGGGCTAGTTTTCTTTCAGTTACTAAAAATTTCAAATCTCTAAATCTACAAATAAACTTTCAACATGAAAAACTATTAAATATTAAAGCAGTACCATTATCAGATAAGTTATCATTACAAGGATGTTAAGAGTAAATTTAAAAAAAAAATTTTTTTTTGTGGCACCAGGGGATCAAACTCATAACCTCGCACCGACCAGACAGGCACTTAAGCCACTGAGTCAAACTCCCCAGCCCTAGTTTTTTGAGGCAAGGTCGCACTATGTAGCTCAGGATGGCCTTGTGCTCACGTTATAGCCCAAGCTGGCCTCGAACTCACAACGCTCCTCCTACCTCAGCCTCCCGAGGGCTGGGATTAAAGGCGTGCACCACCACGCCCGGCTGTAAATTAAAATTTTGACCAACAGTTCTGCAGTGCAAAATTGAGATATTTCAAAGGAGTAGAAGCAGTAAAGATAACAGAGTCCGGCTCAAATATATGCTTTCCACTTAGTTAAAAGTGGAGTAATAATTCATATTTATGATCACTAAAGTTTCACTACACCACCATAAAAATATTAGGAAATCTGTTCGTTTTGTTTCAAAGCTCTGCCTTTTAATACAAATACTTTGTCCTTTTCAGTGTTTCTTAGAAATTAGAAAACCAGAATAAGGAGACATGGTTTATATTTATGTCTAATAACTGCAGAAATTGTTAGAGAATCTGTTCTCTTTAATAATTAAGCTGCGACTAGAAATGTCCCTTTAAGCCTCTGTGTATTTAAACAAATACTCGTGGTCCAACAGACGGTCCTTAAAGGTAAGGTAATTTGCATAGCCTAAGTTCAACCCCTTTGATCTATATTAAGAAGTTGAAACTTACTTTTTTTTTTTTTTTTTTTTTTTGTACCGGGGATTGAACTCACAACTTCGCGCCTTGCAGGCGCGAAACTTACCTTTAATATCATAAAATTGGAGCATATTATCCTGGTCTAAGTCTCAAAAGCTCTTTAGCACTGGAAGGAAATAAGCCATACACTTCGTACAGGCAAATTAGTATTTTAGTATAAGATCCTGCTCGTCAGGGTTGAAATCGTACTGCCTAAGGTCCACGGTCCCTTCAGTTCAACCCACGCCAAACCGTGAAGCTTCGTATGTGTGTGTGCGCGTTTCTGCGGATCCAATTCAGAGCTTAGATAAGGGCTCTACTACTCAGCTGAAGCTTTTTGTTTTCAATTCTCTTTCAATTATTTAAATTTCGATTTAAGATCCAGGAACTTATCTAATGTTTTGTCAAACTGGGTGTGCCATTCCAGCTGAGAGGAAAAGGCATAAGAAAAACACAATAGTTCAGCTAAAGGGCAGCAAACAGCGACTTCCAAATCAGGAATTGTGCTCTTTCCATCTTTTTAAGGACCAGGAACGCAGCTGTCAACATGGGAAGTCACGAAAGTAAGTCCCAAAGCTTTTACGAAGGGTGACGAGGGGGAGCGCTCACCAATAGAAACCCCGTTCTTCCCTTATCAATTCCCATATCTCCCAGGTGCTACCCGCCCACCGGAAGTGACGAAAGAGGAAACGCCACATCGCCGGCCTGTGTTGACGTAAGCGGGTCGACATCATGCGTTGAACTTCCGGCGATGGGAGGTCTTTGGATCCCGAGGGAGGGAGCTGGGGCGGGGCTTTGGGCTGGTGGCGACCTCTGCGAGTAGGTGGGTTGAGATCAAGGGACTACGGGTCAGCATGGGCACAGCGGGCTCGAAAGAAAGGACTCTCCGTGTCCTCTGGGCGCGGCGCCTGCTCAGCGGTGGCTGAGCCGGAGGGTCGAACCTGCTCGGCTGACCAGTGCCGTCGCCGCGACGTCTCGGTTGGCTTCTCCTCGGTCCCCAGGGCCAGCGCCGCGGTGCTTGACCGGCTCGGCGGCACCAGCTGCTGAGGGAACCAGCGGGCCGGCCAGGCGCTCGTGATGCGGCTGATCTTCGCGAAACTGTGGAGCTGACCCCGCGGGGACAGCGGAGGACGGGGCTCTGGGGACCCGGGCGGCCCGAGACACCGAGATGTGGCCGGGTGGAGAGGCTGCGGAAACTCGGTGTTTCAGACCCGAGGGATGTGCCGGAGAGCCCTGGTGTGGGGAGGAAGGGGGATCGGGGGAAGGCGTCTGCTGCCCCAGCATCCAGACTGTGTTGGGGGTTTTGGCGAAGCAAAGCGGAAGCGCCTCATGATACCTCGCGGGCCTTTTCCGTCCTGTTTGAAGCATCCTCGGGTGTCTGTTTAGTTCCGACTAAAGAGTCTGCCTGCGAGCCTAAAACTTTCTTTTTCATTTGTTTTCTCTCATTTTCTACCGACGTGGGGTTGTTTCCCGCCCCAGTCTGAGCCGGCGAGCGCGCCTTCACGTTCTCTCCGATGCTGCCTGCTCTGTAGGACTCAGGACCGAGTTGTTCTAGTGAGATGCACGGGTTTCTAGAAATCATCATTGTACTCACCCCGATCCTATCTCTCTCTTTTTAAATTTTTTTAATTGTTTTTAATCATAGGCATTAAAGAAACAAAACGCTTTTGGTTTGTGTAAGGTGTTGCGTGTCAGTAATTAGTCCAGAACAGGTTTCGAGGTACCTGGCAGTTACCTGTCCAGAGGACCGAGAAGTTGTGCAACCTGTTCTGAGTCAGAGTGGCTAAGATTACTTTCAAAGCACTCAAAGATAAGTCAGTTAGACCTAGAAAAATGGAATGAGATAAATTATTTAAGAGATGTTTATAGAAATGCAATGATGACACAGTGAAGGAAGTGAATCATTTTTCTTAGTTCTTGGGAGATTTTACAGAATAAGTCAGTCAGTCATACTTGGACTTAATAGGGCATAGGAGTTTAGGTACACTGAAGAGAAGGGGCAAACTATTTTAGAGAAAAGGGCTGGTATGCAAAAGGAGAAGAAGAAAATAATTTGGTACATTTGAGGCAGCTGATAGTAGTTAGTTTGACTGTGTAGAGGCTTAGTTTGGTTGTTGCAGTTAGGTGAGATGAGATTGGTGAGGACAGGTGGAGGGACCAGAGGGCTCAGTTGCTGACCAGGACGGTAAGCTGGATAGAGGAATTAGAGCCATTGAAGAGACTGGTCATTGGATGTTGTTTTCAAAGCGGGAGATTCAGTTGATTGGGTTCATATCGTAGTATTTTTGTTTTGTGTATCCATAGAATTAACTACCAGTCTCAGCATTTTCTGCTCACCACCATATACATCTAATCCTAAAGTACTCAGTTTTGGCTGAGTACTGGGATAATATACCCCAGGCCCCCGTTTATTTATTTATTTATTTATTTATTTTTGAGATTCTTATTTATTTTTATTTTTTAATCCATTTTATTGAAACATAAAAAGAAAGAAGAAAAAGAAGAAAAAATGCAATAAAATTTCAAAGCATGTCAATAATGCAATTCTACAGAAAGGGCTCCCTGTCCACAGGCAGGCACCCTGGGCCCCACGCCCCCACCCCCTCGCCGAGGGCTCAACCCCAAGTGATGCCAGTCAGACCATGTTATGTTGGTACTTTGATTGCAGCAGTTTCTGGACCTTGCTAAACCCCTCTCCTCCCTTTTCCATATGAATTGCTTCACAGCCCCAGTATTTGACTCCCCAGAAAACTGAGATGAACCAGATGTTCAAAGTTGTAAACCTGTTACCTTTAGGTCTCTCCCTTTCCTGCCACAAGCTCTGTATGACAACTCCCCTAACCCAGACTGGGACTCAGACTTTGGGTACTGAACTCCTCTAGACCTATAATAGTAAAGACATAATAAAGAGTTCAGTTGCCTCCACTTCTCTGGATGCCGCTTGGTTTCCTCCATCACTGGTAAATCTGATTTTGCTGTAACATTTGATAAAATCCAAAATTGCTATAACAAGCTGGTTAAGCAATGGCTTTTACCCCCCTAGCTTATAGGGTCCCTTCTTGTTCTCAGTGTCTGAGGTCAGGGGGTACAATCTTCTCAGTTGCCATCTGAGCTCCCGTTGGTTTCTCTGTAGACCCACCCTTCTCTGTGCATTGGTGGAGTATGGCTTGCTCATAAATCATCTCATTCCAACATCTTATTCTGGAACTTTCTGGGTGGGGCCATTCTTTGTGGTTAAACTCAAAATAACTGCCTGTGGATTGGCCAGGAAATTTCCGTGCAATGCTAAATGAAAAGACTATCTATCTAGCTCTCTATTTTTTACATCCCTGCCACTAGAGCAGGTCCTCTGTGTGGAGGCACTTTTGGGCGGCGCAGCCACTAGCCTGTCTTTCCCAGGAAGGAAAGGGGCAGCAGGGACCACGCCTGCCCCACCAAAGCCCAGCTTGGAGACAGACTGACCTAAAGGGGCCACACCATCCCCCATCAAGCCACACACCTGCCCCAGGCAGTGCAACCTGGAGCAATCATTGTTCCTCTTGGGCCCCAGTTTCCTCAAAGGCAGGGTCCTAGCTCTGCTCCTGTCTGGGTCCCTAGAAGCCCTGTGAGACCCAGGAGGAGAGGACTTGGTTCACTGGAGGCTTCCAGGATGAGCTCACTCCAGGCCCACGTGGTCTGTTCCCCAGGGAGTAGAACACCAGACACTGGCATTTCCTGCTCTGCTCTAAATACAAGGAAGTCACACCACTGCTACTTGTGCCCCCAGAGAGACAAATCCATCACTGTCCCCAAAGGCTGGGGCTGGGCCAGTCGGTCCCCAGGGCCCTCTGATGCCTCTGCCCACACCATGGGCCCTTAAGGCAAACTCGGAGAGCACCAGGCCCAATCTTAGATTTGGAGGGGAAACTGAGGCTGTGGCTGGGCCTGCCAGCCCTTCCCACAGGGAGGGAAGGGTTTTAATGGAAATTGCATTATCTCTGGTGAGGAAACAGAAGTGTTCCGGATTTGTTCTGTTTTGTTTTGTTTTTTGGTTTGTTTTTTTGAGACAGGTCTCACGCTGTAATTCAGGTTGGTCTTGAACTCACTATATAGCCTACGCTGGCCTCAAACTCTCGACAATTCTCCTGCCTCAGCCTCCAGAGTGCTGGGATTATAAGTGTGTGCTATCACATCCAGCCCAAGAAGCAGGAGTTTA
>RJWM01039047.1:0-16390 GCA_004363535.1 Dasyprocta punctata | reverse complement strand
GGATACAAGCATGTGCCACCATGCCCCACTAATAGCACTTATTCTTTGCATATGTTGTTTGCTGCGCTAAAATATGTCTTAATAGGATTGAGACTGTCAGTCTCATAGACTTCAACTCCAGTACTGAGAACCATGTTTGGTTTAAAGTGTTTAGTAAATAATTTTGAACATGTGAAAAAATTTTCAAGTTCTTTATGTTGAACTAAAATTATGCTCAGTGTATAGTGGTCTAGGTCTATCTTCTGTTGAAATATTTGTGTTAGATGCTGCACATTTTTCAGATTTTACTTTCAGCTTTTCAAATATTTTCATAAAGTTGCATGTTCTTACATGTTCCTTTCAAGGCTAAATACTCATATTCTGATTGCTTCATTCTGCCTTATATTACTCAAGATAATTGGTGTTTGTGTTTTTTTTCTTTTTTTCTTTTGGACCAGGTATCAAACTCATGATCTCGCACTTGCTAGGCAGACTGTTATGCCACTGAACTAAATCCCTGTCCCTTACTGGTGTTACTCTTAAAACAGCACCAGTCAGGACAGTATGTACTGTTATAGATGTAATTTGATAAACAGAATATAATTGACTATTTGCCTTTTATCTGAACATTATTTAAATGTTACCTGAAATTACATTAATTTAGCTGTCAATCCTGTTTAGGAAAGAGTTACAGGGTAAAAATAAATACATTAAGTCTTAGGGAACTTGTTAGATTATTTCAATTTATAGTCAACTAAAACAACTTTTAAAAAGTGTCATTTTTGTTGTGGGTTTTGCAACATTTTTACGTATCATATGTTTTGATTATTGAGGGTTTTTTGGGGAGTTGTTCCGTTATTTGGATTTATGCATTTAAAAAAAAATTGTGGTTAAGTGGTTGCTTCCGCAGTATGTATACTAAAATTGTGGTTAAAAAACATGTGACATACAATTAACTATTTTAAAAATCATTTTTAAGTGTGGCATTCCGTTGTGTTAAGTTTATTCACATTGCTGTGCTGCAGCTCTCTAGGACGTTTTTTGCATTATATGAAACTAAAATTACCCATTAATCAGTTACTCTGAATTTCTTCTTCTCAGCTTCTGGTAATCACCATTTTACTTTCTGTTTCTAAGAGTTAATAACTCTTAGAGGTGGAAGCAGTCTTTGTCTTTTTGTAACTGACTTATTTCACTTAGCATAATATCCTCAACATACTCATTTTTATGGTGGCATAGATGGGGATTTTCTTCCTTTTAAAGGCTAAGTAACATTCTGGTGTATGTATTTGTATCTTTTCGAATCATAGTTTTTACTAGTTAACATTTAGGTCATCCCCTCTTAAGTTTTGAAATTATCCATAGGTTTCATAAACAGAATTTTATTATTATTGTTATTATTTTAAGCAAGAATTCTTTCTTTTAATTGGTGTTATGTTTGCCATACATAGTAGTTACATTTGTTTGGGGGAACTTGATACATTTAGTTGGGGGGGGATGTATGTGTTTGCTCCCTTTCTTACCCTTTCCCTCCTCCCTCCCCCTTTCCCTTTCCCATCTCCAAAGAAGCCTCTCCTTCATTTTATTCTTTAATTAACTTATAAACCATAGAACCATTAATTCTTGATCATCTTTTCTAACCAGTGGGCTGTTATTTGTTACTTCTGGTAGTAAACATAATAAAGACTCTCTCCTTAGAAGGGCTTGTCTTTCTTTCATTCTTTTTCATCATGTATCTTTTTTTTTTTTTTTGATGAGACACTTGCATTAATGTAGGAAGATTATTTAACTTTGTATCTCTGTTTCTTTGGTTTTCTCAACTACAAAATGATGGTAATGTTACTTCCTTGCTAGTTTGCTGAAAAATAAATGAGATTATACAAAGTGACTTGCCTAGTAATTGATTAGTGAGTTGTATTTATAACTGTGTTGGTTGCATTGCATTGACAGACATTGCAGGAAGTCAAAAGGAATAGCATGTTTACCATCCTTAAAATTTTGCTTGTTTAAGAATATTGGGATCTATGCCTTAAGTATTTGTGTGTGGTGAGATTTTCCAAACCTTGATTTCAGGGACATATAAGAAAAAATGATATTATGCAGGTCACCAGTTTCATTTATCAAGATTTTTTGAGAATCTGAATTCAGTAGCAGAAATGCTTTGAATGTAATGCTTTGACTAAATCTAAATTTTGTGTATTCTTCCCACCTCATTCCCCTTTACTAGATTACAGCGGGGCAAGAAACAACAGATTGAAAATGGTAGTGGAGCCGAAGATAATGGTGACAGTTCACACTGTAGTAATGCATCCACACATAGCAATCAGGAAGCAGGCCCTAGTAACAAACGGACCAAAACATCTGATGATTCTGGGCTTGAACTTGATAATAACAATGCAACAGTAGCAATTGATCCAGTAATGGATGGTGCTAGTGAAATTGAGTTAGTATTCAGGCCTCATCCCACACTTATGGAAAAAGATGACAGTGCACAGACAAGGTATGTATGTGGGTTGATTTCAGATTATCTGAATTCAAAATGTTTAATTTGGAGTTAAAAGGCAGTTTCGTGTAAGAAGTAGAAAACCGTTATTTATCCTACAGCCAATGGTTGTTTTATACCTCCAGAGTTAACATCTGAAAAGAGTGACCCTCTTAGGAGGAAAAAGACTATCTTCATTTCTTAACAGTGATACTAGAATGCTAGTAGGCTTTAAAACTTATGTTGGTAAAAGTTAATTTACCACTGTATTTCCAGCACACTGCCTGTTAGTGAAGGTAAATATCAAATAGTTATTGAATGAATGACTGAATGGTATATATGATTTTTAAGAAAATAGCAAGTTTAATCCTAATATGCTTTTTTTTTAATTCAAATTTCCTAGATACTTAGCAGTTTCTTTCATATTACTATTCTTGGTGCTGCAGCCAGCAGATCTAATCATTTAGTGTTAAAGGGTGTTGCTCTGTTTTTACTTTTAGCACTTTATGTATTTCTGTTTGATTGTATCACTGAAGGTAAGGGAGTTTTAATGACCTGGCAAGATAGTGAGGGTGTAAGTTCTCGTGTGTGCTTTTCTATAAGAAAATTTTAGATTACAGAGCAACAAATTTGTGTTATTTTGTTAATAATTGAGTCATTAACATTCTACTTAGCTTTTTAGAAATATAATAGTTCTATAACTTAAGTGCATTTTTCTCATATATTCTATACATTAATTTTTTTGATTTATGATCTTCCAGATACATAAAGACTTCAGGTAATGCCACCGTTGATCACTTATCGAAGTATCTGGCTGTGAGGTTAGCTTTAGAAGAACTGCGAAGCAAAGGAGAATCAAACCAGATGAACCTCGATACAGCCAGTGAGAAGCAGTATACCATTTATATAGCAACAGCCAGTGGCCAGTTCACTGTGAGTATTTAAAATAATAGACTGTTGAAACTGGGAGCACATTGACCAATTTTGATTGCCATTTGGTGGGGAAGGCCTACCAAGACCACAAAACCACAAGGACCTGAGAGAAAAAAATCACAGCAGAGTGGTTGAATTTTTGATACCCTTTGTTTCTTGTGTTACGAGCAAATATGACAGGTATTCCTAAGATTTAAAAAAAAAATTCTGTGGAGCTCTTTTTATCTGTTTCTGATGTTTCACACAATTCTCATTTTTTTTTCTCTTTTGTTGTAGGTGTTAAATGGCTCTTTTTCGTTGGAATTGGTCAGTGAGAAATACTGGAAAGTGAACAAGCCTATGGAACTTTATTACGCCCCCACCAAGGAACACAAATGAGATTTTAAAAACCAATTCTGGACTGAACTTTTTTTTATAGCCTAATTCTTTAATATTGAAGATGTACCATCATTACTTTCATGGACAGATCTTGGATATGTTCAGTTTCCTTTCTGAGCCAGACTCGTTTACACTATTAGAATTACTTCCCCTTAATTTAAGATGTACTTTTTGGAAGTGACTGCAGTTTTTCAATGCTTTTTCTTTCCTTTAAGAAATGTATCTAAGTTGTATGCTTTCACAACATATAGTTCCATTTGGAGCACCCTTTGACCCAGAAATTTTTCATAGTTATATATTCTTAAGTAAAGATTCAGTTGGCTATTATTTTCCCTCTCCCCTCATAAGTTTTGCAGGCCTATGGAATGTTAAATACAATAATATGTATTCCCACTTTTTTTTCCCACTGAAGTCTTGTATATTTATAGTTTTCTATATTATAACTGTAGTACCTTCCTGAAGACCAAGGCTCAAATTTACTGTGCTTAAAAACAATTCTCATAGGATTATAATTTTCATGGGATTTTCTTCCCTAATATCTCACTTAAAAGGAGGTTCTTTATGAACTTGGTGTCCATTGTCATGCAATGTTGTTTTTTTCAATTTTTTTCCCTGTAAGTTTAGAATTTTTGGTCTTGGGGAAGAGAATCAAACAAAATCTTAAGTTCTATGAGAACGTGGTTCTTCAACAGATTTCACTGAAGAAAGAAGAATTGGTAGTAACATGTAGTCCTCAATTGTATATTTAAGAGTTCTTTCTTGTATTCTGCTGCTGTCTTCATTTCCTCTGTTATATGTGTTTGATGTTCTTTTCCTATTAAAATATCAGAGATACGGAGATATTTTGCACTTTAGCCTTGATGAAAAGTACAAGATATGTTCAAAGCTTTCCTAATTCATTTCTTACCGGTAATAGATAAATTTCAAGAATTAACATGGCACATACAACTAACAATGGGGAAACATTTTGCTTGTTTGAAAAGTATGCTTAGCATTTAGAGTTGCCATATTGATTTATAAATTTGATGCTCTGCTAATTTACTCTCTGTAGAAGCAAGTTAATGGAGTTTGAGCCATGGTTGGATATGTAGTGAAAGATAATTCTGTAGAAAAATGTCAACCAATAGGATAAAGTCATTCTACTCTTAGTTTTATGTTGAGGGACAGTGTTGAATTTTTGAAAGCCAGAAGGTTTACGCTGACAAGTCAGAAATAAGATGG
Source organism: Dasyprocta punctata (assembly GCA_004363535.1). Lineage (NCBI taxonomy): Eukaryota > Metazoa > Chordata > Mammalia > Rodentia > Dasyproctidae > Dasyprocta > Dasyprocta punctata. The sequence continues at coordinate 11,397 of RJWM01039047.1, read as the reverse complement.
ATTTGTGTGTTATTTTTCATTCTTGTTGTGATTCTAGGTATGTCTCCCAAGTTTATATTACCAGTATTTACACAAACATGTTTGCATTGCAAAATTGACCCCAAAGGGTTTCAAAAGGAGGCAGTTAGACCTCCTATATCATTGTAACTAAAGTCTGTCTATTCATTGTAAATATTTATCTGTCAATTTTGACAGATTGGGGCCAGCTTGATGTTTTAAATCTTAAGCCACGTATGAAAACTTAAAGGCTTCAATTTTTTACCATTTTATTGAAAATATTTGAAATCTGTTTTTACAGATTTTTCTCTTTTTTTGTTTTGGTAATTTGTGCCATGAACTTTGAAAACTACCAAAAATTAGAGTACTTTTATATTCAGTTTCTTTTCTGGTGTAATGTTAAATTGCATAGATTATTAATGCATGTCCATTGACTATAACCCTGGTTTTGTGGTAAAACTGTTTAGATTTTATTGGTGAAATTAGATTAGTGGTTGCATTAAATAACTAAATTTCAATTGTGGTTATTAACTGAAATTTTGTCTTTAAGCAGAAAGTTATTTGTGAATATAAGCTTTGTGCTTAGAGAATGTATGTGTTTTTATCTGTCAGTATGGGAGGATATAAACTGTTTGCATCATTAGTGAAGTCATTGGATGTGTAATCCTTTGCAAAATTTATAGGTATTTGATAGTGCATTGAGTGTATTTGTGTGTGTGTGTGTGTGTGTGTGTGTGTGTGTGTGTGTGTGTATGTGTTTGTTTTGAGACAAGAGGAGGAGAAATACTGTTGGCCATCACTACCAGTTAAGGTTTCATAAAATACTACTTTAAGTTAGTAATTTTTGTAACCACTTGCTCATCTGACTCATCAGTTGTGGCGAATGCCTTTTGGACACTTCAGCATTTTAAAATTTGTTCTGGTAACTGCATAACCAAATTTACCTGTTTAACTTTTTTTTTGAGACAGGTCTCACTCAGGCCTAAACTGGACTCAAGCAATCCCCCTGCGTATAGCACTCCTCCTGAATTCAGTAGTTTGGACTATAGGTACCCCCCTCCTTTGTCCGTTTTAAATTGGGTTGCTTTGTTATTGAATTTGAGGAGTTCTTTATTCTGGATATTAGTCTGTTAAGTATATGATAGGAAAATACTTTCTTGCTGTGAGTTTTCTTTTCATTCACTTGTTAAGCATCCTTGATGTGCAAAGTATTTTAAATTTGATAAAGTATGGTGTGTTTTCTTTTGTGTTTTGTGCTTTTGGTGTCTTACTGAAGTCAACATCTGACTTCATGCTATTTCCTATTCTAAGAGTTTTATATGGTTTTACCTCTTAGTGTCTTTGATCTATTTTTGAATTTTATGTGTGGTAAAGGTCAAGGTCCAACTTTTTTTATTTGCATGTGCATTTTCAGTTTTCTCAGAGGGTAGTCTATTCTTCAGTGAATGGTGTCTTAATTTTCTCATTGCTGAGACAAAATACCCATTTCACAAAGTTAAAGAAGGAACAGTTTATTGTAGCTTACATTTTGTAGAGGTTTCAGTTCATAGTTGGCTGATTTTCAGGCTGGGTAGCTTAGTAGAGGAGAAACAGTGTATGGCAAGCAGAAGGCAGAAAGCAGTGACCAACAACAGTAGCCCTCTGTCTGGTCCTGATACTCTGTCCAGGCCACACACCCTTAGGGTGGGTAGCACTCACAACCAGTGTGGGGTTTCCCATTATCCACACCCAGAACTATGCCAAATCAATCAGTGGGCTAATTTAGTAATCATGCACCCTTGATCCCAGCATTACACACTCAGTCCCAGCGTGGCATACTCTAGATCCAGCTACCTCTGAAAAACCCCACCTGTGACCACAGGAGGCTTTGGTGAGACATCTAAACACAAGATATAGCAAGAGTGTTAGTGCTTTTGCTTGGAATCAGTTGACCATATATATGAGAGTTTATTTTTGAGCTTTGTATTCCAGTGGTCTGTGTGTCCTTAGGTCAGTGCTACACTGTTTTGATTACTGTAGCTTTGTAGTAAGTTTTACATTGTCTGCTGCTGGGGATTGAATCCAGGGTACTTTACTGAGCTACAATCCCCAGTCCTTTTTAACATTTTTGTATTTTTAGACAGGATCTCACTGAGTTGCTCAGGCTGGCCTTAAACCTGGGTTCCTCCTGCTTCAGTCTCCTTATTATAGGCATGTACCATCACACCTGGTATATTATCATTAACCTTACGAAGAAAGTGTATTTGAGAAAGCTAAGGTTCAAGTTGCTGACTTGAATGAAATAAAAATGCTGGGTGAGGAAAGTGATCTTTTAAATGTCCATTTTATTTCTATTTGGAAATAATTTCTTTTTATAGTGGTACCTCGGTTTATGAACTTAATTTTAGAGTTTTGAGAAAGATGGCTACATTTGTGTTTGTGTGGGGAAGATGGCTGTGGTTGTATTTGTCACCCAGTGTGGAGTTTGCAAGCAGGAGCAAAATTTTGCCGAATGCTTTTGTTTGTGAACTGAATTGTTTTGAAATTGAAGTGTTAGTGAACCATGGTATTAATGCTAATCAAGCATAAGAAGGGAACAGGGTGTGGTGGTACACACCTGTAATGCCAGCACTCAGGAGGCTGAGACAGGAGGATTGCAGTGAGTTTGAGTGTAACCTTAGCTATATAGCAAGACCCTATCACAAACAACCCCCCCAAAAAAAAAGCATAAGAAAGGAATATTAGTGTGCTATCATAGCTATAAAAATAACTACCTTAAGAACTTTTCTGAATTTGTCAGATAAGAACTTCTGAAAAATCCACTGTTCTGTCACAGCAACAAGAACATCATAAGGAATCAACTTTTTCAGAAGTCTAGAATTAACCAAAGGCATCTAACAATTGGAAGAAACTTCAAATACAGCAGTTTCATAGTATTTAGCTTGCCCTGTCCCATTTTCTGTAGCTCCTTGATGGCTGTGAAAACCAGCAGCCAGCTCTTGGAGGGGACTTGAAGCTCCCCCGCAAGAACAAGTTTGGAGTTCTTCCAAAATAGCCATTAAACTACCCCCAAAAAATTTACCTCCACTGGGTGTGGTGGCACATACCTGTAATTCCAGCACTTGAGAGGCCGAGGCAGGGTTACTGTGAGTTTGGCCAGCCTGAACTGCATAGTGAAACCCTGTCTCAAAAAGACAAACAAGAAAACACTTGAAAGAGTTGTCACTGTTTGGTGTAGGTGGCATCTTTTTTTTTTTTTTTCCCCGGCACCGGGGATTGAACTCACAACCTCGCGCGTGCCAGGGCAGGCGCTTAAGGCACTGAGCCAAACTCCCAGCCCTGATTTTTAGAGGCAGGGTCGCACTATGTAGCTCAGGCTGGCCTTAGGCTCGCGCTGTAGCCCAAGCCGGCCTCGAACTCACAACGCTCCGCCTACCTCAGCCTCCCGAGTGCTGGGATTAAAGGCGTGCGCCACCACGTCCGGTGCTAGGTGGCATCTTTTGAAAAGATTTATTTTCAGAACTTGTCTTTAGTTGGACTCAGCTCACTTAGTGTATATAGCTCAATCTCCAGAGGGTTTGTGAAAAATAGTCTAACGTAGTAGTTGCCTGAGGCAATAGGAACTGGAAAGAGGCTGACCAAAAAAGTAGTGTTGGGAAGCTCTGTCATATTGCTAGGAATTGTGAAGGCATTGGGCAGGGCTGCTCAGAAAAACTCTAAAGTACTAGTCTCCCTTGTGTCAGACCTTGAGGCTCTGTGCAAGCAGAAAGTGAAGCTCAGGAACAGTTTAAACTTTTTGATGGATTGTCAAAGGCATAATCCTAACGTAGAACAACACAGAGAGAGTGCTGTTTGACACATTGAAAGAAGTCTCTTCCCCAATAGTAGCCATCTCCTCGGCTAACGAAGCTAACACGGCAGTGTTCACACACAGCAAAGAATGCACATTATAGAAAATTAGTCCAGGAAGGTTACTAAACAAACAGTAAATACAAGTCTGGGCAAATGCAAGGATTGTGATTTCCCGAGTTATCACACAGTCTAGTTTGCAACAAAACAGTACAAGAAATATAAAGGAACAGGAACAGTCTATGAAGTTCAGATGTAGGGCTTAAATCAGCAAAGCTTAAACAACTAAAACAGCTAAGAAGAAAAACTAGAAAAGCTATCTGAACAACGAAAACTGTTAAGGGACTATATATTAGGGAAGTCTATCAGAAAAAGAAATTAGAGTTCAGTAACCAGAATTAAAAATGGTGTAGAGTAGTGATGGTGACCCTTTTAGGTCTTTCAGTGATAACAGCCAGCTATGGCCTGTTTGCTGTAGGTTCACCACCACTGGTCTAGAGGGTCTCAACAAGAGATTTCTTTTTTTTTTCTTTTCTTTTTCTTTCTTTCTTTTTTTTTTTTTTTTTTTTTGGTATGGGGGATTGAACTCAACCTAGTGCTTGTCAGGCAGGCGCTTGTGCCACCAAGCTAAATCCCCAGCCCTAAATAGGAGATTTGAAGAGCTAGAATTAATGAACCTAACAGGCCAATTAAAAATAGACCTGTGGAACACTACTAAGTACACTAATTTGTAGAACACAGATTTCAGGAGAGGAAGAAGGTGTCTGAAGAAATAATTTCCACAAACTTCAAAACTGGATGGAAAATACCAATTGCACATCCAAAAATGCTCAAAATATATAGTAAGCTCAAATAGATCCACAAAACAGTCTCTGGGAAGCAGCAAGAGAAAAACAGTTCATTGAATACAAGGGATTTTCAGTAATGCTCACTTCCCTGAGCTATTGAAAGTGCTGCAAGGAAGGTTGTCAACCAGGAATAAGCTGCCAGGCATGGTGCACACCTGCAGTTCCAGTGCTAGAGGAAACTTGGGCAGGGAGGTTGCACAGTCCAGCCCAGCCTAGGAAGTTTAGCAAGATTCTGAGTCAAAAAGAGTTGCACTCCAGTGCTACTGAAAGACCCTCGTTTCAGTCCCCAACCACAAAAATAGAAAAACAATGCTTTAAGATAGTAATATTTTGAGACAGGGTCATACTAAGTTGCTCAGAATGATGTTGAGCTAGATGTTCCTGCTGCAGCCTTCTAAGCAGCTGGGATTACAAGCATTCATCACTGTTGCTTAGTTTTGAGGACCAAGAAGTTCAAGAGTACAGTGCCAGCAAGCTGTTGTAATGAAGGCCCTCTTTCTGGCATTTAAACAGCTGTCATCAAATGGGGAGCAAATGAGCTCTGTTCTGTCCAAAATAAATAAAAATACACAATATAGTTACTATGTACTGCTAGCATGTACTAATAAGATTGTTTAAAGATAAATTGCATCATAGGAACACCCACACTCATAAGACTTCCTTGAAACCTAATTATTTCCCAAAGGTTGCACTTAACATATCACGAGGTGGTGGCGGTGGGTGGTGGGGTCCACCAAATTATTTTTTTTTGTTGGGAGGATGAAACATTATGCATTTTGATTTGTACCTTTTGATTTAAAAGAAAATTGTATAGAGTGCAGTTGTGTTGCTGAATAATGATGATAAATTCTGAGGAATGCACAGGTAGGTAATTTCATTGTTGTGTGAACAAAGAGTTCACTTAAACATACCCAGTTGGTCCATCTAGTACGTATGTAGGCTGGTATCCTCAATTAGTAGGACCTAGGCTACAAATGTATTCAGCATATTACTGTAATAGATCCTGTTAACAATTTCAGCATTGGTATTTTTTATATCTAAACAGTAAAAACACAGTGTAAGCTAGGAGTGGTAGTGCATGACTATAGTTCCAGCTATCCTGGAGGCTGAGACAGGAGCACTAGTTGAGCCCTGGAGTTCAAAATCAGTGTGGACAACAAAAACAAAACATATAAAAGAGAAAATGATAAGCCGGGCATGGTGATACATGCCTTTAATCCCAGCACTTGGGAGGCTGAAGTAGGAGGATCCTTGTTTGTTGGAGACCAGCCTTGGCTACAAAGTGAGTTCAAGGCCAACCTGAACTGCATAGTGAGACCCTGTCTCAAAAAATAGGATGGGAGATTTAGCTCAGTGGTGTAAACGCCTGCCTGGCGGGCGCGAGGTTGTGAGTTCGATCCCCAGTACCAGGAAAAAAAAAATGTACATTTGCAGAGGGCACTTAGCATGAGTGGCGTTTGCAGGACTGGACGTTGGTCTTGAGTCAGTCAGTGAGCGGTGAGTGAATGTAAAGACCTAGGATGTAGGCTGCACACTTTGGCTACCTAGAATGTATTTAAAAATTATTTTTCAAAAAGTCAACATTTAGCTTATTGTACCTTTATATTATTTAAAGCATTGACTTGCAATAACAGCTTAAAACAAACTTTGTACAGCTGAACAGAAATGTTTTCTTTGCATCCTTATTCTGTGAGGTGTTTTTTTTTTTTAAACTACCTTTTTTATTTTTGTACCTGAAATTAAACTCAGGATTTTGTGCTTGCCAGGTTGGCGCTTGTACTGCTGAGCTGTATCTCGGGCCCTGTTGTTTAACTGTTTTTTTTGTTTTGTTTTGTTTTTTTGGTGGTACTGGAGATTGAACCCAGAGCCTTGTGCATGCAAGGCAAGAACTCTAGCCTCCCCAACCCTACTTTTTATGTTTAAAAAAACAAAACAAAAAACCCCCACAAAAGCCTAAAATATTAGCCTAGACCTGTACAGGGTGAAGATCATCAGTATCACCATCACATCCACATGGTGACTCACGAGGTCTTCGGGGCAGTAATGCATGGAACTGTCCTCTCCTGAGAGCATTGCCTCCTGGGATACCTCTTGAAGGACCTGCTTGAGGCTCTTGGAAGGCTTAACTGTTAAGAAATATTAGCTGATTTCTCAGGATCCACCTTTAGGAGTTTCATGATGACTTCACTCCCAGCCCAGCCAAGGATTTTGATGTAGTTGCAGGTTAATCCTTTATGAATTGCACCAGTGTTGTCCATTGTAGCAGTAGTCTGAGCAGGGGTCCTCAGATGGTAAACTGTTAAAAGCTACTATAACTTCTTGGTCCAGTGGTTGGATCAAAGAGGTCGTGTATGGAGGAAGAGACACCACCTTGATAATGGAATAAAGATTACAAGGAGGAGGAGGAGGATATAACAGAAGAGTGTCAGCAATAAGGACCTTGAAACATGTTACTGCCCAAACAGTACTACCTCTGGCATAGTAATTCAGGAGGGCAGCCTAGGATCTGAAACTAAACCTACTGCAAGGAAATGGAAAAAGCTTGACATAAGGCCTCGAAAGTACAATAAACGCAAAACAGGCAAATGTGATTGTTTCAAATTCAAATGTTTCTGTGTAGCAAAGGAAAGGACAATGAAAAGAACTGCAGAATGTGAGAAAATATTTGTAAACCGTATACCTGATTATAAACTATTCAAAATATATAATGAACTCATTAGCAATTTAGAATGAGCAAAGGACCCAGGTGGACATTTCTCAAAAGATAACCAGTAGGTATATGTTAAAATGCTTAATATTACTAATCATGGAAATACTAAAGCCACACATCTGTAGAATACCTGTTACTAAGATGAGAAAAAGGTAAGGGTGAGGATGTGGAGAAGAGAATCCTTGTACACGGCCGGTGGAAAAGTAAATATAGCCATTACGGAAACCAGTATGGAGGTTTCTCAAAGTGCCTTGTCACTCATCAGCCTCACTTTCTGGCATAAATCCGTGAGAAAGCTGTTGAAGAGCTGCATTCATTGTAGTGTCGTTCACAATAACTAAAGGAATCAATGCAAGAATGGATGAAGCAGACAGACAATGGATTTAGCCATTAAAAGGAAATTATGTCATTTGTGACAATATGGACAAACTAGGAGAATATTATGTCCTGCTTTGGAGCCAGCAAGTATGGACTGACACCCCTGCAAATGGAGCTGAAATAAACCTTTCTTCCTTTAACTTGTGGGTACTAAGTATTTTTTTTTTCAGCAACAAGAAGAGTAAGACAATAAATTTTACTCCTTGGCCTACCTGATCTAAAATTCTTCCAGGGTGCACTTCAGTGGTAAAACAAACCTAGGTTGAAGTTTGTAACTGTGGGATAGCTCATACAGTTTACACACATTTTAAATATAATTGACTTTTATCGTCTCCAGAGAAGAAACAGTTCTTGGGACGGAAGAGGGGTTGGTTCTTGCAGTGGGAAAGGGTGACAGCAGAGAAGGGAACCATATGGCTGTGGATATTGAGGATTTGTAGAAAAAAACAGGCACTGCTTGTTTGGATGTTCATACTGTGCGGCTTCTTCCTGGGTTTGGGGAGTTCCTGAGAATGTGATGGAAAGCACATTCTTACTGTGGAGGCTAAAATTGTGAGTTGTCACTTTTGTTCTCTCGTAGCTTATAAACTGAGATGGCTAGAAAACAAAAATAATTTGATACTGCAAATTGGTAAAATCCTTACCTTACTGTCTTTTGAAGAGTAGAAGCACAGGTCAGGGAAGACTGTTACTCTGAGAACTGCAGTAAGAGTTTTGAAAAGACTTGGATAAATGAGTATCCTAAAACCCTAACTAGTCGTTTGATGCTGAAGGAAGCCTGTATATATGTTTGTTTCATTCGCTGGTGACTCCTTAATAAACACTTCAAAGAGAAGCCAGACATGGTGGTACATGCTTGGAAACCCAGCACTTGGGGAGGCTAGGGTGGGAGGATTGCAAGTTTGAATCCTGTCTGGGCAACTCAGCAAGACCCTGCCTCAAAAAATAAAAGGACTGCGCATATAGTTTAGTGGTTAGAGCACTTGTGCAAAGCCCTAGGTTCCCCAGCACTACAGAAGGAAGGAAGGAAGGAAACAAAAAACAAAAAGAAAGGGCTGGAGATTATAGTTTAATGCAAAGGCCCTGAGTTCGATCCCCAGTATCACACACATACAAAATGCGTTTCTTTGCAAAAAAGCCTACATTCCCTATCTCTACAATGCTTTATTGTCTCTAGGACAGTTCTGGAGGGGATAGATATATATATATGTATGTATATATATATATATATATATATATATATGTGTGTGTGTGTGTGTATATATATATGGCTTTTAATAAAATATTTTAAACCTAGTACTGTCCTGGGTATTATAGATGTATAGTCATATAGTCAATATATAGTTCTAGGTATCATATAGTCATATATGTGTGTGTGTGTGTATATATATATATATATATGATTATATATAGTCGACAGTCCCAGATATCATTCATGTGTATATAGTGAATCATGTACAGGATACCCATAGGAATAGATTCGTTGTATACAAGATCTTGAAAGAACATGACTTTATTTTTAGAACATTACTTTAAATTGGACCAAATTATGAGTACTGCTATGACTTGAAACTTAATTCCTTAAATTGTGTTAATGGTACTTGGCGGTGATAACTTTCAGAGGTGACTGGGTTATAGGAGATCTGCCCTTGTGAATGGATTAATCTATTAATGGGTTAATGAATTAATGGGTTGGGGTAGTGGCTTTGTTACAAGTGAGCTTGCTCTGGCACAACTGCTGTTTGCCATGTGTTGATGTCTTCTATCATGAAGCAGTAGGAAGGGTCTTACCAAGTGGTGAGTAAATGCTACCAGAGTTCTTGGAGTTGCCACCCCTCAGAACCATGAAGTCAAGAGGTTTTTTTTTTGTTTTGTTTTGTTTTTCTTTGAGACAGGGTCTTGGTCTGTAGTGCAGGTTGGCCTTCAACTCATTTTTGTGGCCCAGGCTAGACTTGAACTCACAGCTACCCTCCTGCCTCAGCCTTTTGAGTGCTGGGATTACAAATGTGTGTCACCATGTCTGACCAGAACTCGGTAATTTCTATTCTTTATAAACCATGTCATCTGTAGTATTCAGATATAGCAACAGAAAACAGATTAAGGGGGCCACAGATTTAGCTCATCAGGTGTGGCAAGTGCAATATCGTGAGTTTGATCCCTGGTACCAAAAAAACAAAAAACAAACAAACAGATTAAGGCAAGTTCACCTGTAACAGAAATTCTGGCTCAGTTCGACAGCTTCTGTGACCTGGAATGGTTCTCATTACATTGGTGACAAGACATTTTAACACTGCAATGACTCACCTAAATTGGAAGTGAGATGTTAAAAATTGGTTATGATAGGAAATCGAAGGCAGAAAAGAACATCGAAAATTTAGTATGTGTGGTGATGTAACTACACCCTGCACTGAGAGTCTGGTATTGAGAAAAACTGGCAAGTAGAGCACTGGCACTTTAGAAAAGCCTTTTGGTGTCTGTAGGCCAGGGATGGCAGTAGGAGATGCTCCAGTTGGAATGGAGTCCCTGATTCAATGCTCATTGCTAAAAAATTATTGGGTCACACAAAGCACAGTCATGCTTAGCAATAGGGATATGTTCTGAGAAACGTGTTAGGTGATTTCATGTGAACATCACAGAATGTATGTACACAAACCTAGACAGTATTGGTCAATCACTTAAAAACAGTCTTGATACAACAAAGAAACCGTAAATGAGACATCTGAGTTGCTGCATAACATGGCATACTGTTTTATAGTAAACTTTAAATGCGTACACTCTAATAACTAAAAGTATGGAACAGTAAATACATAAACCATTAAGTCATTTATGATCATGGTCAAGCATTATGTGTTTTATGTAACTGCATGTGCTATACGTTTTTTATGATTGGTAGCACAGTTTTTTTTTTAATACCATCAACATCACAAAGGTGTGTTGTGCTGTTACATGAGCTACATTATCACTACACAACAGAAATTTTTCATCTCCGTTATGTTATGGGATTACCATAGAACATGTGGTCTGTTGTTGAAACATTACACTGCCATGTCCACAGTTCACCTAATTGCTAGAGAAGAAAGGTGGGCATGGTTACCATAATAGGCATCAGGACTCAGGATAATCAGCAGTCTAATGTAAGGTTTGACTTGGTTAATTTATTAAATGATCTCTAGCATCAAAGTAAACTAACTCCATGATCCTTTTGATTTGTGTAAGTCTGACTGGAACCACTATTGTAGTCACAGCCTCTCCAACGCTTAGGAATCATTTCATTCATATTCCTGAATTTCTTTGAGATAGTATCCTGGCATAACATTACAAAATGTTATCTTTCAGCCTCCTCCAAAGTAACCTGTGGCCATTTATCAGAGTAATTGTGCAACGCAAAAAGAAACTTAAAAAGAAAGAAAAAAATTCTAGACCTTTTGGGTATATTGAACTGGTCTTATGTTAATTAGGATTTCTGGGAATCAACATATTACATTTTTTGGAGCCAAATCTTACGGAAGTCAGTATCCAAAGATACTTCCACGACAAAGAACAACTAAAGGAATTTATGACAACCGAGCCAACTCTACAGAGAATACTGAAGGACATTCTAGAGAGGGATAAAGAAGTCCACTGCTCCAGAAAAAG
>RJWM01039046.1:0-16313 GCA_004363535.1 Dasyprocta punctata | reverse complement strand
TTTTGTTTCATTTTTGGTTCAATTCTACTACACCTGTTGGAATGGTCAGCTAATCTGAAGATGGCAAGGTATGTTATAGTAGCTATTGTACTCACATTATCAATCTTCGAGGTTCTGTACCATTCCTACTGCTTTGTTTTGATTGACTCTACTCTGTTATGTTCTGTTGTATTTTGCTATCTTTAAAATAAAAAAAAAAAGACTAGTAGGATAAATTCTTGACACTTTTCATAGTTTACCAGTTCTCAAAGAAATCAGATGGTCTCCTGGTGTCTTCCAAAGTAATAAAGTAGTCAAATAAACAATTTAGGATGGGATGGGATGCAATGGTTATACCTTCCAATTTACAGAATTAGGTCTAAGTACATCATTAAGTTTTCCTTAAATTTCTCAAGATGGAAGCTGGGCGTGGTGGCGCACACCTTTAATCCCAGCACTCGGGAGGCTGAGGTAGGTGGAGCGTTGTGAGTTCAAGGCCGGCTTGGGCTACGACGCGAGTGCAAGGCCAGCCTGAGCTGCATAGTGTGACCCTGCCTCAAAAAAACTAGGGCTGGGAGTTCAGCTCAGTGGTTTAAGCACCTGCCCTGGCAGGTGCGAGGTTGTGAGTTCAATCTCTGGTGCCAAAAAAATAAAAAATAAAAGAGAAAAGTGTATGGAGTATGATACCATTTCTCTATGAGAGGTATTCATTTACATACAAAAATTAGAATAAACCATTTACAAAGTTACTGATGGTGGCAGGATAAAGCAGCAAGGAGGAAAAGGATAGAGATTTTTTTTTATAGATTTGACTCTAGAACTATGTTCATGTTTTATATAATTTTGTCAACATAAAATTAAACCCAAAGTAATTCCTAAAACTCAAAAGGGAATAACTTTTGAAGACTGCTTCCCCTTTGGCCTCCATAACCCAGGACACATCGCCCATCCCCGTCCAGCCCCGGGAGATTATGGCGCCGCCCTCCCTGGCTCGACGCGAAGGCTGAATAATGCACACCAGGTCCACTCGAAGTGGTACCCGGGGTGATCAAGCACTCGAAGTAAATTAGCTGTGAGCTATGATTTGTAGCCCTAGAACCACGCAGAATAGTTTGGGATCAGGTATCCTTTTATAGGAAGATTCTTCCCAATATTGAGATCTTTCGAGATATTTTAACAGTTCAGTTACAAAAAATTTAGTTTTTCCCAAATGGATCTCTTCCAGCCTCGGGAAGGAAGCGTTGGTCTCCCGGGCCCAGCGCCAAGAATCTGCTGAAGGCGGGTGCCTCAGCCCAGTGAAAGGAAGCAAGGATTTACTGTCTCCTTAAGTGGAAAGAAGCCTCCAGAATCCCACGCACAGCAGATAAGGTCTGCCTTCTCTGGTAAGGTGACTGGAAGGAAACCTGCTTCTCCCCGGGGGCCTGGGCCAACCCAGTCTACTTTCCTCACTGTGGCTTTGATCTGCTTGTCAGCTGGACTGGAGTAGAGGAAGACTGCATGGAGACTGGGTCTCGAGGTGCTGTGCTCATCAGGGAACTGCTCCGAGATGTCCTTAACAGCCTGCACGGTTGGAAGGCGGAAGGAGTGGGTCTCTCACTGCTCTCTTCTCTCGTGCTCGGCTTCCAGTCACCGTGAGCAAAGCATCTGCCCTCCGCCATGACACTCCCTATTTGGAGCCAGTGACCATGGAGTGAGCCCTCTGAAACTGTAAGCTAGAGTAAATTCGCCCTCCTTTAAGGTGTGGTTGTCAGATATTTGTCCCGGCCACAGGAGAGCTGACCAACGCACTCACCAGGGAAGGCCAGGCCAGCCTTCTTCCTAACGTGGTTTCCCTCATCACTTGCATGGATCCTAGAGCCCTTCCAGCTCCCCCAAACCCCGGGCACAGGGAAGGGGCCTGCAGGGGAAGCCGCGGTGGAAAGGACAGTGGTCATAACCAATTGCTGCTAAAACCCTGCAGTTGCCCAGAGCTGCAGAAGGGATGCAGGCCTGTGTGGACCCGCTGCGTGGTGTCATCCCGTGGTCCTGGAGGCCTCAGCGGCAAGCGGCCTCGTGCTGTAAGCCTGTGGCTTCATGGGGAATCTGCCCCTCAATTTTCAGGGAAATCCTTTTATAGAACAGAGGCTCATTACTCAATTTACGAGTCTGTGGGCTGAGATATTTCCGTGTCCAGTTCCTAAAACTGGAGCGTCCTGTATTTAAGGGCCGACAACTATGCACAATAACAGATGGGGCCGGGCGTGGGAGCTCCAGGTGCCTCCAGCCCTGCTCTGAGGGTGCAGCAGCCTCGGTCGGGCAGCCGAGGGGGCCAGGCTTGAGCTGACGTGGGTGAGCGAAGGGCCACAGCAGCTGACAGGGCCAAGGGCGGCAGGACGGAAGGTTAGCGGGCCGCTGCCCCCTCGCAGCCTCCGTGCCGCAAACCTCTTCCATCCCCACCTCCAGCTCCTTACCGCCTCTCAGCTTTGCTGGAGCCTGGGGCCTGCAGCCAGGAGGAGCCCCTGGCCCGGTTCTGTTTATCCCTGGACCCCGATACCCCCACAGCATTAGGGCTTCTCCTTCCCAAGGCTGCGCAGGGGACTGGAGTTGCAAAGTGCTCATTTCAGACCAGGGTCCAAGCTTGTTTTGCATTTTGATAAATGACTAAAAGGTTAGCTTAGATCAGGTCAGTTAAAACCATAGCATTCTTAACTTTGCCTCATGGCAATGGTAGCTGCTTTGAAAGTGAGTGGTTTCAAAAAAATCAGGAAATGATGAATGAATTAATTGGAAAATATTATTAAAATCGGTGAAGCTTTCAGAATTGCCCTTGCGAGCTCTGTAACAAACTCCTTTTTGTTTGAATTTCCGAAAACAAATCGCTGTGGGACATAGCCCAGAGTTCTCAGAGGCTGTCTCCACAGCGGGCAGGGGGGTTTGAAAACGCACCCTGCTTCTGCAACGCCTTTGTTGCCATTCAAGATGGAAAATGTTTGTTGTTAAAGAAGCCACCAAACCACTTCCCTCTTACATTCCCACGGCGAGGAGGGCACAGTGGGGGCGGACGGCGGCGCCCTGGGCTTGCGTGTCTGCCCTGCGACAGGAAGCAGGAAGACGGGGGTCCTGGGGAGGCAAGAGCCCGATGATTCGGGAGCTGCGGGAGGGGCCTCGTCCGGAGGTTAAATAAACCTTCGCAAGCTCCCAGGAGTGATACAGACACCACTGAGGCTCGCGTTTTAAAACTTCCTAGTGGCAAGGAAAATGCGGTGTTTTTGAATAACCTTTCATTTGAAAACAATCTCAAACTTAGAAAGTGTTAAAAACTATACCCAAAACTCTTAGGCACCCTTAATTCAAATTCTGCAAATATTAACATTCGCCACACTTGCTCTTATCTACGTATTTTAGAGCAAGCTGCGCCCAAGCAACGTGCCCTTTCATCCCTGGATCCTTCAGTCTCATTCCCGGGAACAAAGGCTCTTTCACGTAACGCCCACGGCGTGGTCACGGTCAGGAGGGGACCAGCACCATAATGGGACTCTCTGTGCCCTAGAAGCCATTCAGCATTTGCCAGTTTTCCTAAAATGTCCCCGATGGCAACAGAAAAATAATTTTTTAGGATCCAGACCACGATTGTGCATTGCACTGACTTGTGAAATCTCTTAGCTGCTCCCGCCGGGAGCACCGTGCGGTGTCACTTAGTCCTCCGATTCGGGTTTGCCGGAGGCGCCTCTTCCGCAGGGCAACAGGGAGGTGAGGCTGTGCTCTCACAGCGCACGGCTCCGGGCACCCGTGTCGTCTGTCCCAGTGCTGGGGCGCAGTCTGGGCCCCCGGAATGAGGGGCTCCCCGCACTTGCAGCTGGCACGTGCTGCGGGGGAGACCGCGTGAGTCTACGTGAGGGCCCTGCTGCGCACCGCGCCTTCCCCCAGGAGTCTTAAGACGGCTGTAACTGTCACTGACGCTGCCCAGGGGGTGTCGGCTCCATCGCGCAGGCCACCTGGGCCAGCTGCCGCTCTGTCATGAGAACGTGCTTTCCTTTCTCTAGTCATGTATTGATTTATGGGTATCTTAGCCTGGATTTGAATTAGTATCTTAGTCACTGAGGTTAAATAATCCGTTAAAATCATTTGGGATGTGCGTGTTCTCTCGGCCGAAGCTGCCTCCAGTGTTCTTTTGACTTCTCCATCATTTTTAGTCATTGCCTCTCTCTAGGTCATAAGGTACTCCAAGAAACAGTGCCTCCCCCAGATCAGCCATTGCCTCAGGGGCCTCACCCTGGGCAATGGAGAATAGTCGCAAATCCTCCGCTAAATGGTCCCAACTTCTAAAATAAAATAAAACCAAAACAGAGAACATACAACTATTCAGTAGCGTAACATTTAAAACACACGCTGACCTATGCTGTTGTCAGTTAAACAAGAGTCCCACAAATTGTGACTCACTGTGACGACCTAGGGTGGGTTCGGCAGTATGAAAACAGACGTCGGGAGAGAGCTGCTAACACCTCCGGGCATAGCAGTGTTTGAGGCGGGAGGCTTTGCGGTGGACCGTTTAATGACGTCAGTGATTTTCAGGAAACATTAAAAGTAATCAGCTTAGTTCCTTATCTTTCATAATTCAAAAAACTAACCTCTCTAAGGTAGGAGGAGCGTTGTGAGTTTGAGGCCAGCTTGGGCTACAATGCGAGCGCAAGGCCAGCCTGAGCTACATAGTGCGACCCTGCCTCAAAAAACCAGGGCCAGGAATTTGGCTCAATGGCTTATGTGCCTGCCCTGGCAGGTATGAGGTTGTGAGTTCGATCCCCAGTGCCGCAAAAAAAAAAAAAAAAAAACAAACAAAAAAACAAAAAAAACAAAAACAAAAAACAACAACAACAACAACAACAACTAACCTCTCAATACGTTAAAGCCCCAATTATGAAACTTTAGAATTATCACAGGGAAATTTAGAAAGCTACATGTAGGATACAGAGGTTGGAGAATGTGTGTCCCCCAAATTTCCCATGCACAGGAACTTCAGCCTTCCCAGGCTTTGGGAAGTTTGCCCCTTGGCTGGGACGCAGTGTTCCGCTCCTGTGTCTCTGTGAGGGCGCTGGAGAGGCTCCACGCGTGAGCCACGGTGTCCGCCAGATGCCAGAGCTGCCGGTGCCTCGACCCTGGGTTTCCTTGGAGCAGAACTGTAAGAAGCAAAAGGACCCAGCCCAGGTAGTGGTGACAGCAGCAGGAAGGGACGAAGACCATTCCCTAAGGAAGCGCAAAGGCCACCAAGCTCATCACTGCTGCATCTTTCTGACGAACCGTTCCTTTGGTTACTGTGCGCTGAACCTTGCTTTAGGCTGTTTGGTGACGTTGTCCCGAAGGCATGGGCCGAGTGAGTTGGAGAGCAGAGCTGTGTTCACGACAGGGACACTGGGGGCTGGAGTCACCACGTCTGTCCAGGGCCCTTCTGCCGCACCCCACGGGGCAGGAGACAGAAGGGCGGACTCGCTCTCTGGCTGCTGCAGGAAGCCTGGGTCTGCTGCGCGAGGAGGGGCCTGACTGCTGTCACCTGGCAGTACCTGAGTTTAGCAGGGACACACTCCTGTCTCAGCGATCCCAACGTCTTTGTTCCCCTCAGCCTTTTTCATCAGATCGGGCTATTTAAATACTAGCTTGATTTTGATCAGCGTGTTTAAGTCTGTCTCTGTCCCTTCATGACCAATAATTTTCTCTTATTTTGTTGAGGCATGATTCCCGTAAGCAACGCATAGCTGGAATTTTTGTTTTTAAAACTCCAAATTGAAGCCAAGTGTGGCGGTGTATGCCCATCATCCCAGCACTCTGGGGGCTGCAGCAAGGGGGTTGTAAGTTCAAGCCCAGCCCAGGCAACTTTGTGAGACACTAAAATAAAGCATAAAATAAAAAAGATCTGTGGGTGGAGCTCAGAGCAAAGCTCCTGGATTCAATCCTCAGGATTGGAAGAAATCCAATTGCGGAGTAGTACTCCATTGTGTATAAATGTCACATTTTCTTTATCCTTCCATCTGTTGGTGGGCATATGTTCTGTTTCTAAGATTCAGCAATTATAAATCGTGCTGCTGTGAGCATGGGCCTGCGTGGATCGCTGTGATGGGGTGCTTTTAACTCTTTCGGGAAGATACCCAGAAGGGGAATAGCTTGGTCAAATGGAACCCCTAGTCCTAGTTTTTGGAGGAATTTCTGCACTGAGTTCCACAGTGGCTGCACCAGCCTGTACTCCCACCAACAGCGGAGAAGGGCTCCTTTTTCCCCACAGCCCCGCCAGCATTCGTTATTGGTTGATTTCTTGATGGCAGCCATGCTTTCTGGGGTGAGGTGGAATCGCAGTGTTGTTCTAATCTGCATCCCTCGGATGACCAGTGCTGTGGAGCATTCTTTCCTGTCTTCACCTCTCTTTGCGCTTCTGGGTCTGCTCCTTTTCTGCGTGGAGGGGGTGAGTTAGGCTCCCCCAGCCTCGGCCCCGCCTGGCCCGGAGGAGGAAGTGGGCAAAGAGCGCCGTGATGGCTGGTGGCAGCACGGACCCCGCGTTCTAGAGCTGCGAGGGGCCCCTCTCTGGCAGATGCTGTGCTGCGCGATGTGTCAGGCGAGGCCAGGCTTGAGCAGGGCTCTGTTCCCGCCTTGGCTGTAGTGGCGGCACCAAGACAGTCGGACCAGCCCACGTGTCACGGTGGACAGGGACTGGCGGAGCTGCGCCGTGGAGATGCTGGATGCCGGCCGGGTGGAAGCGAGCCGAATCACACAGCATCGCTTCTCGATGACGCACCGAGTGCGTTCACTGCAGACAGGAAGACCGAGTGCGTCTCTCCTCTGCAGAACTGAACTTCTGCCTGAACTGAACCCACAAACTTACACGCGCCTGGACTTGAGGTGTCCCTGCGTTTGTCCCTGGGCAGTCACCAGAGGTCTTCCTTCAGGTGAAGCGATGTGCACAAGGGGTGCTGTCATGCTTGAGCGGCGAAATCGCTCCCGGACTTGCCAGTCCATTCTGCGAGGGCGGCGCCAGCGTCGGGGCAGGCTGCTGTCTCAGCACAAATCGGGTCACGAAGCCGGCTGTCCCGCTGGGCAGCATCCTCGTCACCACCAAGGGCTGGCGGGGGAAGCCGAAGTCTGGCTGAAGAGCATCCTTCACAAGCAATTCATACTGCTGATCTTATAGCCTGGTCTCAAGAGCGCGCGACTTCTCATGTCCTGCCTGCGAGGGAAACTCCCCGCAGCCCTGCGCACGGGCGCCAGACAGCTTGGAGCAGCTGCTCGTGTGACACCGGCCCAGAGACTCACTCGTTGAGGTCCAGTGGCCACCACCGAAGGGACAGTGCGGGTCTGTTTGACAGGAAGTTACTTAGGAGCTATTTGCTCAAAACAATTCAAGTGCCAGCTTCTTAGAAAGCTGAGAATTTGGGGACACTTACATCAAGGCGGGCACCCTGAGACGGAGACGGAGACGGAGACGACGGGCGCCCTGCAGCGTCTTTGGGACCCAAGACAGGATCCTGGGCCCTGGAAACTGGCACAGGGAGCCAGTGCTGTTGGGGGCAGGGCCTCGGGGGGACCAAGGCCAGAGCTCAGGAGGGGACACAGACGCAGCCTCCCTCTGGACCCAGGGGGACGTAGGAAGTGAAGGAGACGGGACCGGGATGCTGGCGATGCCATCCTTCCAGAAGAAGGGAATATTTGGAGGAGAGGCAGGGCCAGGGCGGGGGCCACCATGCCAGCAGAGCCTGGGACACTGAGGAAGTCCTGTCCCGGTCTGCAGCAGGGCCCTGCTGATGCGAGGTTCACAGGGCACACCCAGTGCCTGAACCCTGGCGAGGGAGAGACGGGAGCGTGTGTCCTCATAGAGTGCGCCTAGGTGCCGAAGCTCGGGGACGCCCCGTTGGCGTAGCAGGAGGTGGCCCGTCCTTGGGCTGTGGACGAGGACCCAGACATGCAGACAGACTCTACAGACTCTGGTGTTCCTGGGGGGCGGCCTGGGTGCTGGGGCTGCTTTGTGTTTGGTCCCACGGCTTCTCCAAGATGAATGACTGGTGTGACGTTTCAAATATAATAAAGTACAGTCTTCCTCTGGTCTGCACGGTAATTGCACGCTTAGAAAATTCAGCCTATATTAAAACCATGCAAAGACGTTTTCTGTTTAAAGCTGAGTCGGAGTCCAGCTGCAAAGAACCGCAGCTGAGCTGCTTATAAATTCTGAGTTTTAAAATTTTCATCCGTCCATGTTTGTGGTGCCTGGGGCCTGCGCTGGTCGGGGGCCCTGGCGTGCAGATGTGACGCCGCCTCACCCCTTCACGTGCTGTCCCCGCCTGTCTCTTGGCCCCTGCCCGTTTGCGTGAGATCTCTCTCTGGTTTTGCAGCTCCATGGGTCTCCAGCACGTTTGGGAATCCCGCAGTCTACAGAGCAACTCTTCCTCCGTGGGCTGGCCACACCCTGATCACAGGGCCTCTGGGTCCTGGCTTCCACTCACGCAGTGCCGGCCGAGCACAGAGGTCACCCCAACAGTTTAAAATAGCCCCTGGATTCCCATCCTGGATTCCCAGGATGTCTCTACAGATCCGCCCTGGCTGTTGTAGGGAGGGGTTTTGTGGATGACACGTGTGGTCCCGGGGTACGGTATGAGAAGGGGTGGATATCAGAGCCGGGCTTGGGGGCACAAGTCTGTAATCCCAGCTACTTGGGAGGCTGAGGCAGGAGGATGGCGAACTTGAGGCTGGCCTGGGCTACTTGGTGAGATCAGTATAGAAATTTAAAGCACGCAGCTCACTGTGAGGCCCTGCCCGCATCCCTCAGTGCTAAGAAAGAGGTGGGGGAGAGGGAAGTTCTCTGACATCCGTCTCCGAGGAGATTCACAGATGGGTAGGGCCCTCCGGGCCCTAGTGCCCTGTCCTTCCTCCCTCCCTCCCCTCTCCTCCACCCGGCCTTTTCTTTCTTCTTTCTGTGGCACTGGAAATCGAACCCAGGACCTCACCAGGCTGAGCTTGCTCTCCCCTGGTCTCCCAAGCACGCGATTCAGCTTTGAGAGCACCCCGCCGTGGTGTAGCCGTTGGTGTCACCGTTGCTGCCGCTGGCTGACGTTCAGTCGGGTGAAGTCGTGAGGTCACAGCGCAGCTGCTGCTCTCGCCCTGGCCGCCCCGTACCGATCCGGGGAATTTGTTCTCAATCACATTAGTTTGTTGCGAATAACATCGCTACAGTGTCCTTCAATCAATGTTTCCCTGATTTTAAGCAACGCTGTTTCTTCCACCGATGCACAGCATTTCGCCGCCATGGTAACTCAGTCCCTTTAAACTGCAAAGCCTGATCAGCTTTGCTCTGCTGGATTCTTCAGGCACCCGCTAAGGCGTGTGTGTGTGCACGTGTGTGTGTGCACGTGCGTGTGTGTGCACGTGCGTGTGTGTGCACGTGCGTGTGTGTGCACGCGTGCGCGCGCCTGTGTGTGTCCCGGGGATCGGACTCCGTGCTTTCACACTGAGCTACACCCCAGCCCTTTCCATGTTTTGTGTGGAGACGGGGCCAGGCTGTCCCCCGGCCTCAGGCGACAGCTGTGTGGAGTTTCCAGGCGGTGATGACAGCCTGATGTGTGCAGTGCGGGGCGCACAGTGCTGCCTGTGGCTCAGACCTGGACCCCCACACCCCGGGACGGCTGCCACAGGGGGTTCCTGGCCCGGGCCACGGGGCCCAGGCAAATCAGACCTGCCTGGAGACAGTGCCAGTCCTGACAGGGAGGCTGCAGAGGGCAAAGCCCAGTGTGGCGGGCATGCCTGTCACCCAGCACCCTGGGAGGCTGAGGCAGGAGGATCACAAGTTCCAGACCAGCTGGGACAGTTTAGCAACTTAGTGAGACCCTGTCTCAAAAAGTTAAAAAGGACTGGGGGTGCGGCTCGGTGACCAGGCCCCAGCTTCCGCCCCCAGTGCTGCAAACGAAGGAAGGAAACCCCTGGAGTGCGGAAGGAAGGGCGCTCCTGCACCTCCGGGCCCTGTGGCCACCCTGTCCCCTCGCCGCCCCGCCCACGCCCCTGCCACTCCCCTGGAAGACTTCTAAGCGTCTCCAGCTGTCGCTCATCTCCTCTCCCTGACCACAGACGGCCTCCCTGCCGTCCAGCCCATCGGGTGTGAGTTCCAGCTGCTCGGCGTGGCTGCCCCGGCCCGCCAGGTGCCTGGGGGCTGAGTGACCCCCGGCTCCCTCCGCCGCGGCCCTGTCGGCCCCGGCCGCCCACCTCCTGAAGACTTGTGCTTCCCGCTGTCCCACGGAACACCTGCCCGGAAGCCGCCTTCCTCCCAGCGCCCCCAGCCGACTCTGTCCTGAGCCCGCCTCGCCAGGTGGCACCAGCACCTGCGCCCTAGACAGCTGCGCTCAGCCCCTTGGCCCTCGCGTGGCGTCCAGCGCAGGAGGCCTCTGTACCCGTGGCCCCGAGGCCCCGGCCCCTCTGCTGTCCTCACCAGCCGGGACACTGCGCTCCCAGCTGCCTGCCTCTCACCCCCTGGCCGGCAGCATCCTCCTCCCGGAAGACACCGGGGTCCTGTCGCTCTCCTGCCCAGACTCGCCGCCTGCGCCCAGCCCGACCCGGCCAACCCTCCTCTGTGGCTCCCTCATGGCCTCCCCTGTCCCCGGCCAGGCCCCTGCCTCCCTCGGTCCTGACGCAGCACCCCCGGCGGACGTGACCGCCTCGCCTCGAGTCCGTCGGTGGATGAGGTCTCCATTTGCTCGGCGCTGTTCTCCCAATAACGATTGCTGAGGAGACAGGTGTTTCGAGCTTGTCCATTAGACACGTGACTCGTCAACTGGAGGCGGTATTTTGGGGTTTTTTTTTTTTTTTTTTTTGGTACTGGGGATTGAACTCACAATCTCATGCCTGCTAGGCAGGTGCTTAAGCCACTGCGCTAAATTCTTGGCCCTATTTTTTGGGACAGGGTCTCACTATGCAGTTCAGGCTGGCCTTGAATTCATTTTGTAGCCCAGGTTGGTCTCTAACTTGCAATGATCCTCCTGCCTCAGCCTCCTGAGTGCTGGAATACCACGCCTGGCTAGTGGTATGGTTTTAAATCTGTAAACAAGGAAGTGTCTCTGTCTAATCCAGGCTGGCCTCAAATTTATGATCCTCCTGCCTCAGCCTCCAGAGTTCTGGGATCATACACCCTGTGGGTGAATGATCTTTAAGGGCATTGGACACCCCAAAGTTGTCATTTGCGGTCCCTCAGCTCCCTAAGGTCAGCCCTCCTCCTTCCCTCCCCTCCTCCTCCTGTGGTCACCTAGGTCCCTGTCCACCAGGCCCAGGCCGGGCACTGGGGTCGCTGAGGGTGAAGAAAGTGGGTTCATGGAGAGTGGGGACCAGGAGTCTTCTCACCCAGATGCTCGGCGCCCACTCCCCCTCCAAGCCCACAGGCTGGTGCTGCGGCTGCCTCAGTTTACCCATCAGTTAAGTGCCTTTTCCAGCTGCTCCCAGCTGCTCTGCAGGCCCCTGCCTCACTGCCAGGCACCACTGGACACCTCTGGGTGCTCTGAGACCCAGTCCCGGCCCTAGACCTCAGGAGTGACCGCGGGCGCGGCCCTCACCCTGCGAAGTGGCCCATCTCGCCCTCAGGAGTCCCCATCCTGTGCCCAGCTTCCTCCCCCAGGCATGGGACAAGGGACATGGGCCGAGAGATGCGGGACACAGGTGTGGTCCTCGCCGTCCCCCTCAGGAGGCTGAGGGGCCTCATGGAGGGTGCCCTGAGGTGTGGACAGGCCCGAGGGCGGAGTGCACGGCAGGGGACAAGGAGGGAGGGGGCGTCCTCTCAGGGCCCCGCGCCGGTGCCCGAGGCTGCCTCTGCCCTCTCCCTGGTATTGCAGACTCGGTTTTCCACTGCACAAACGCCGAGGCCATCCCAGAAAGCCAGGCTCCCTCTCCAGCCCCCCTCAGCATTAAACATGCAGATGCTTGCTATTTAAATGCAGCCCTTGGCCACAGGCTCGGGGCTTCCTGGACATCCGCAGACCACACGGGCAGCCGTTTCCTGCCAAGAGCTTGGCTGGGCTCAAAATGAGGAGACAAGACGGCAAACCGCTGTCACCCAGGGCGACGGCACCGCTCCAGAGCCCTGAGGGCCGAGTCCTGCCCTGCGTGGATGTGCCTTCCCTGGGGGCAGGGACCCAGCTGCTGCTCCTCGTCCTTGTGGCCCCCAGTCCAGCCCAGCGCCATGTCAGAGCGTGAGCCCGGGGAGTAGCCCCTGGCTCTCTGTCCCCTCCGGGACGTCCTGGGCTCCGCATGTGTCCCAAGCTTCACACCTGGCCGTTACGCTGTGTGGATTGGGCCACTGGGAATAAACCCTTTACCATCGGGAGGCTGGGAAGAAATGCAGAAAGACAGTACCAGCAGGGAGTGGTGTGGAGCTCGCTCCTTCCGGGGCTCTGTGTTTCTGGGGTGTGGAAGTGCGCCACGCAGAGCAGGCTTGGAAGAGGGGTGAAGAGGCGGCTGGGGGTGGCCTGGTTTCCGCCCCCGCCCAGCGCCCTCTCCAGGTGAAATGTGATCGCGCCCGTGCTGGGTGGGTGATGGGACTGTTAGGAACCCTGGGGTGGCATGGAACCAGCGCTTACTGCGAGTTCCGGGTGCAGCATGCGTTTTCTCTGTGCATTTTCAGGAGGCAAAAGCCACATCTCTACTTGAACAGAGAGAATTTCATGGAAAGGATTAACTAAGTGCGAAGTTATCAACCAGGCACCTGGATGGGTAAAATGAGCTGACTTAGTGCATCTGCACTGCTCTAACAAAATGCCGTAACCAGGCAGTTTAGAAGCCACAGAAATTGCTTCTCATGGTTCCTGAGGCCAGAAGGGGTCAGGCGGGGCCATGCTGGCCCCAAACGTGCTTTCCTGTGTGTCCTTGTGGGGCCTAGCCCTGCTGTAAGGGCACCATTATGGTTACATCTAGATGTCCCCCAAAAGAGGTGGCTAGGTCTAACATGCGTAAATGTGGGTTCAGGGTAGGATACTGGGATTAAGGGTGTGTGATACTAAATTAATCCACAGTGAAATTAGCGTAGTTTTGGGTGTGGCTGAATGGATTTAGGAAGGCCAACACCCCACCCTGGGTGTAGGTGACACCCCTGAATTCTTGTAACCTGGATGGTATACGGGGAAAGCAGGTTTGTAGCTGCTACCGCTCTGCTGCCTCCCGCCTGCCCTGCCGTGGGCTGTTTCTCCGCTGCACGCCCCTCGGCCACGCCTGCCTGCCTTGGACCCAGCCAGCTATGGACTGAAACCTCTACAGACTGTGAGCCAGCATCAACCTTTGCTCCTTGGACTTGTAGGTATTGGGTGTTTTGTCTTGGCAAGAAAAGTAACTAAGGCAGGCACCAGTCCGGTCCAGGGGCATCAGCCCTGGGGACCTAATCATCCCCAAACCCTGCCTCTTAACTAACACCCTGCAGCTTTCAGGGTCAGGACTTCTAGCATGAGCTTGGGGACACAAGCATTCAGAGTCGGGATCAGATGTCAACCGCACGAGCAGCCACGGCCCAGGGATGAGGGCCCCAGGGAGAAAGCGCATTACTGAAGGTAGGGGCTCCACGGGGCGGCAGCTGAGTCTCCGAGGCAGGGCCCTGGCCGGCTGTAGCTGAGCTTGGTGAGACACAGCCCTTGCTGCAGGCACTGGGAAATCCGCGCCCCGACCAGGGTTCAAGGGCTGTGCCGGGCCAGCTTGCGGAGGGGAGCACGGAGCCGGGGGACGGAGGCTGAGCAGGGCGGGGCTTACAGAGACCAGGTGGGCGCTGCAGTGTGGGGAGACTGCTGCTGCTACGGTGCAGATGAAGAACCCAGCCTGGAGGTCTGGGGCCTTGGTGGGAAGTCGAGGCGGCACAGCGGAATGGGAAGCCAGGTCCGCCTGCTTGCAGTGCACCGCTCTTCCAATAGGGGGCAGCACAGCTCTGGAGTCTCTTGTCAGACTGGCAGCGAGGCGGGCAGGGTGAGGCAGGCGGTCCCCGTGGAGCAGGGGCAGGGGCCCGGAGTCCTCACGGAGTCTCCCCCGCACCACTGAGGGGCCGTAGCTGTGATCAGCTTCGCCCCAGACCCCGCTGGCAGCACAGGACAGTGCTTCCCTTGCTCGCAGGGAGGGAAACTCTCGCTTCATGACTCTTTGAGAAGGCTGAGATCTTTGCTTTTGGTGTAAAATTAGCCACGCAGTAAGCTCCTCTCCTTCCAGCTGCCCTGAGAAGCCTCCCCTCTTCTCAAGCCGGCACACAGGTGCACGCAAGACAAGGCACCCACTGCTGAACGGAGCTCCTGGTCTACACCCAGGATACACGGGCTCCTAGGGGTGGGACGGGCCCCAGAGCTTTGCCGGCACATGCTTCCCCAGTGACAACCACTTTTATTCTCCTCCTACTCCTCTTCCTCCTCCTCCTCCTCCTCTTTTTGTACTGGGAATCGAACTCAGGACATTGCACTTATGCTGCTGAGCTGTACCCCCGGCCTGACATGCACTTTAACACTTGTTTCCTTCCTGTCTTAGTCACTTTCTTTGTCACTAAGACAAAATACCCGGCACGCTCAGCTTAATGGGTGGAAGGTTTGTTTCAGCTCACAGTTCGTAGAGCCAAGGCTCAAGGCCGAGGGGCACAGAGCGGGGACAGCTGTTCACGTCATGGCCACAGGGCCCGGAGTCAAGGGAGGAGCTGGGGACGGGGAGCAGCCACACTGGAGCAGGGTGAGCCCAGCAGGATAACATTAACCCCGGCTCCTTGCCTGGTGCCCAGGACGAGCTGTGATGAGACACAGACCCCGGCGGGCTTGGTAGGGAGCCCCACATCTACCACACCGGCAGCGTGGCGTCTCTCTTGGCTGGCTTTGCTTACTCCTTGTGCTTTCCTCACCCAATCCATGCTCCTCAGACGGTCAAATGTTCCTGGCTCCTCCAACCTCCCGGGCTCTCCTCTGCACCTTCGGCTTCACACTCACGGCTCCACACGCTGCCCTCCCAGGGGCACACTGCCCGGCCTTCCTCCCAAATCCTGGTGAAACCGTCCTGACCCACAGCTCTTGCATTCTGCCTGCACCTAAAACCAGATAGCAAGGTCTGCCAGCAGCTGGAGCAGTAGCCAGGCTCCCTGGTGTCACGGCTGTAGAAGTCTCTGAGCATCTGGATGACTGAGTACTGTGAACTGAATTCCAGGGCACAAATTCCCCAGGCAGCCATCTGTGGGCAGAGTGGCCCAGGGCCTGCCTTCTCGGGTCACTCACGTTGGCAGCTTTGAGTCTGTGGAGGGTGGGGCCTTGCTGGCTCCTCCTGTGTCCTCAAGGGATTTTTCCCATTGTCCTGCTGTAAAGTGCTTGGCTTCTTTTTAACGTTAATCTTTTCAGCAACCAAGCTTCTCTGCTTCAACTTTGCCAACCTTTTCTTTTTGGGAAACTGAAATATTTTTTAATGGACTTTTTGCTCTTGACTTTCAGGATAAACCTGGTTAAAAGCAGCAAGTGGTATTTATGCCTCAGCCTGAGTGTTGGGCTGCCTTGAAATGTCTTCCCCCGGGTTAATTAGTCTGCTGCTGTGCTTAATCTTTAGGACATGAGCAAAATATAGACAAATTTTCTACCAGAGCATAACACACATGCAAGACCTCGGGTCCCACTGCCAGTGGACTGACTCCTCCACGGCATGGTCTTTTCCGACTGTGTTATTCTCGGGTCCCACTGCCAGTGGACTGACACCTCCGCAGCATGGTCTTTTCTGACTGTGTTATTCTCAGCATTCCTGTCTTCTGAGTTCCAGCCGGAATCTCCCATCAAGCTCTGCTCACATTCTAGCGTTCTAGTGCTGCTTCTCCAGGCAGCATCTGGAAGCCTTTCCAAACTCTCCCCAAACCAATCTCAAAGGCCTCTGAACTACATGCCACAGAGCCAGCCCCACTCTCGGTGCTGAATCTGTCTCAGTCACTTTCTCATCACTGGGACAAAATACCCAGCACCAGCATCTTAAGGAAGCAGAGGCCCATAGTCGGCTGGCCCCAAGGCAGGACAGCATGGCGGAGGGGCGTGGCGAGGGACAGCTGCTCACGGCATGCTGTGGGGCAGCAGAGCGAGAAGGGAGGAGCTGAGGAAGAAGGTGAGCCCCCTGAGCTACACCCCATGACCCATCTCCCCCTAACAACAAGCTGGCTGTTCTGGCCCGTCATTCAGTCCCCGCCCCAACCCCCTACCTGTGATATCCTGAGGCTTTGGGGGGACACTGAGATAGAAATCGTCATGCTCCAGAAGCCCCGAACCTCAGGCCACAGCCTTGGGCTCCTCTGACTTCAGCATTCCTGAAGACGTGGAAACCCCAAGGCAGACCACCCCCCCGGCTTGGCCCTGTGCGACTCCACTCCTGTGATC
>RJWM01039045.1:0-16329 GCA_004363535.1 Dasyprocta punctata | reverse complement strand
GGGGAGAGTGGCAAGGAAGCACAGGAGGAGGACGGGCTGGCCTGGTCAGACTCGGGAGGGTATTAAAGTCCACAGGGCAAAGCAGGGTTTCTGGAACAGATCGCGGTGTGTCTGAGATGTTCACACGCAACCAGGGTAACGTTCGCTCAGTTTCGGACGAAGCAGTAAAGGGCACTGAGTGCAGTAGTCTGCTTCCCAGGGCAGAGGTGTGCAGCTTGGTGCGGCCGCGCATTGCTGTAGTCGCAGCTCCCTGCAAGACTGAGGGAGGGGGACTGAATGTCTGAGCCCAACCTGGGCAACTTAGTGTGACCCCGTCTCAAAAAATTAAAAGAGGACTGAGGACGCAACTCTGTGAAGGTCCTGAGTTCAATCCCCAGCACCAGAGGGGTGTGGGGGATGCACTCAGCTCACAGGGTTAGAGATAAAGTCCCAGGTTGGGCAGATGTGGCCTGGCCTCTGGTGATGGCTTCCCAGTGGATGTCACGGCAGGAGACCCAGTGGCACCCTGCCTGTGACCCAGTCACCTCCTGCCGGGCCCCACCTCTCGAAGGTCCCATCTCCTCTCAACATTGCCACACAGGGGGCCAAGTGCCAGCACAGGAGCCCCTGGGGACACATGCAAGTGACATCCAAATGACAGTAACAGTCTGTCCTCCGAGACAGCAGAGTTGCACAGTGCTCACCCCATATACAAAAGCAAATTCCCAGTGAATTCATGAAAGTGGGGGAAAATTGCAAATCTTGGTAGGCAGTGGGGCACCGCCACGTGCAGTCCCGTGTACCTTCCCCGGAATGGTGGTCCCGAGGCCTTCTGGGGAAGGCGTGCCGCTGCTAATGTGATGCCAAGGCTGAGAGTGGGAGGTGCTCAGACTCCTGCTGGCCCTGAGGTGCCGGGGACTGGGTTCATCCTCCTGCCTCAGATACCGAAACACTGGGCAACAAAATGAAGCCTCTTTTTGACATGTTGAACATCAGCTAACAGAGGACAATGGTTCTGAGAAGCAGGAAACCAGAGCAGAGCGCTGCGCTGCCCAGCCATCAGCCTGGGTAGTGTGCAGGCCGTGGTGCAGGGGGTGGACTTGGCAGGAGTCCGGGGACCCGAGGGGTAGGTATAACAGAGCTGAGAGCCCACAGAACCTAGAGCGGCTAGAGTTTGTGGGGCAGAAGACCAGGAAGGAGAGAGAGCAACAGAGAGAAACCCTCGAGCTTTGCAGATGGCTCACCATCACACGAGATGGGAGACTGACTGAGGCTCGAAAACCTTGGCTCAGTCCTTGATTCCAGGACCTGCAAATGTGACTTTATTTGGAAATAGGGTCTCCGCAGATGTGACCAAGTGAAGATGAGGTCATACTGGATGACGGTGCACCCTAAATCCAATGACCAGTGTCTTTGTAAGAAGAGGAGAGGAGGCAGAGAGGCATGGGGGAGGAGAAGAGGAGAAAGAGGTTGGGGCTAGAAGCCAAGGAAAGCCAAAGGTCTGGCAGCATCTGCTGAAGCCGAGAGAAAAATGTGAACAGACCCTCCCCACAGCCTCTGGAGGGATTGCAGCCCTGCCTGCACCTTGGTTTTGACTCCTGGCCTCTGGAACTGTGAGACGGAGAAGGCCTGTGATTTTAAACCACCAACTTGTGACACAGTAAGACATCTGAAGAGAAGGCCACTCAAGAGACGCAGAGCTCACGCAAGGCCAGAAGTCAGGCGTGTCCTAGTTCATGGCACACTGGATACTGTATCCTAAAGGGTTTTCCCTTAGAATGAGGAACTGATGGTCTCTGGAATAAACACTGCCCTCTTTGTATCTGATGAAGCCTAGGAGCAAGCTCTCAAAGGATCAGAGTGTTTAAGTAACTTAATTGTGTCCCACAGGAAAACCCAGGATCCTTAGAGGAATATAGAAATATCAAGCACCCCAAGTGGATAAAAGCCACAATGTCTGGCATCCACTCAAAAATTCCTAGGCATGTAAAGAAGCAGAATACAATCCACAAAGGGGAGGAAGGCCAATCAACTGGAACTGACTTAGAAATCTGATAGATAACAGAACTGGTAATTGAAAGAGTCAATGTACTTCATGTTGGAGAAGCTGGGGAAAGGACTGAATGGGCAGAGACAAATAATACATAAATGGGTTCAGGCAAACCTGCTCGAGTTGAGAACTCTAATATGGAGTTAGAGTGGGTGAGGTGGGTAGTTAGCGACTGGAGAAAGGAAGGGTAGAGGATTTGCATACAGTGTAGAAATCATCTGAGATGTCACACACAGGGTGTGACCATTAACTCTGATTAGTCAGCTGCATTGGATTAGGAAATGCCTAGTAGGTTAGGTTGTGGAGGCTGACCTTGGATACCGCATGTGGTCCCTTGTCAGTTGCTCTCTGGCATTGTTTCCCTGCTCACATTTAACCTATTGTTGTAGTCAGGGGTTGCAAGGAGAACAATTACAATACAGGACACAGAATTTATAATATTATTTTATGATGGTCACCCAGAGTTAAATACAAGAAAGTGCAGGAAATCTGTCCACAACACTAAAGACCTAGAAAATCCAGCGGAGGGCCCGGTTCCCGCAGTAATGTCCTGCATGAGTCCAGCTGAAGACCTAGAGCCCACGACAATGCCTCCCATGAGTCCAACTGGAGGCCTAGAGCCCACAACAATGATTCATGCAAGTTTGTTTCATAGATCTGCACTGGGAAGGCCTAAAGGTCAGCAGTGGAAACTAGAAAGTCTATGCCAGTGGGGTGAAGGATCTGTGTCAGTAGATTGAGGGTTCTACACTGCAGCCAAGAAGCAACATTCAAAATAGGGACCAGGGCGCACCAAAAAGTGCCACAGCCATCCTCAGTGGAGGTCCCGAGGTTCTCCAATGATGAGAATAGTCGAGTACATATCAGGAAGCCAGAGTGACGAGCTTCTCCTGGAGATTAGACAGCACACATCTTCCCCTCTGGAACCAGGAAGCGACGCTCAAAGTAAGGACCAGAGCTCCCCCAAAGTGAACCACAGCCACTCTCAGCAAAAAGGTCCTGAGCTCCTCCGATGAGAGTGGCTGAATTGACGTCAGGGAAGCCAGCACGACAAGCTCCTCCAGGAGAACCAGTGGCTCCAAACAACGTTTAGGAGAACCCACAATGCCTCATTCTTCCTCTCCATATCTCCTTTTATGCTGGCAACAGTCCTCAGGTGGGCCTGATTTAATTCAGCTGGTGCTAAGTTGACCACCAATTTTAATCTATAACACTTATTTTGCCCTGCTCTTATTTTTCCTTATTTTACCTTTGTTCATGGCCACCGTGAACTAAGCAGAACTAATCAAGGAGCCCCAGAAAAGGGAGTCCATGAAACTGTGGAAATGAAGCAATGATGTGGTGGAAACCCCAGGAATTTGGAGATGCAGGAATGTGAAATACCTGCCAAGGAGCACTGTGTGGGTCTGAGTGGAGCCAGCCTGAGAGAGGGAGGCCATGTGGGCTGCAGCTGGCATGGCCTTTGGGATGCACATTTTACTACCATGTACCCCGGAAGCCAGGTAAGATCCTACAGGATTTACTGTTAGCCCTGCAGGGTTTCATTCTTTGTGTGTGTGTGTGTGTGTGTGGCACCAGGGATTGAACTCACAGCCTCATGCTGCCAGTCAGGTGCTTAAACCATTGAGCCAAACTCCCGGCCCTAGTTTTTTGAGGCAGGGTCGCACTATGTAGCTCAGGCCAGCCTTGTGCTTGTGTCATAGCCCAAGCCGGCCTCGAACTCACAACGCTCCTCCTACCTCAGCCTCCCAAGTGCTGGGATTAAAGGGGTGCGCCACCACACCCAGCTAGGGGTTCATTCTTGTATTGGTCAAATTCTTGTCAATCCTCCTATCCCTCCTTTTGGAATGGAAATGTTTACCCTGTACTGTTGTACTTTGAGACTATGTAACTTGTTTTTCTTAATTTTTTTCAGAGGTTCACAGCTAAAAGTTTGCCTTAAGTCTCTGAAGAAACTTCGACTTGGACTTCTGAAAAATGTTTGGACTGTTGAGACTTTGAGGAAAGGATTATTGAGTTTCCAGGTTTATGCAGGTTAGTTGTTTTATGTTAGGTCGAATTATGAAGTTGCTGCTGTCTATATTTGGAGATTAAGTATGGTTGAAGGAGATGTTTTGGGTGTAAAGTTGCCAAGGGGTAGTTTATGCTGTTAATCCTGATTGTCGTTTTCCTTGGATTAAGAAGGGTTTAGTAGATTAGCAAAGCATGCGCCTGGTGTGTCTGGGTTGCTCATGGAGGCGTGACCGTGGGTGCTGGTCTGGTCCCTGGCCAGTTTTCTCCCGCGCTGTTCCATGTTCAGCTTCCTGGCCGCCATGGACTGCTCAGACGTGCCGCACCACACCCTCCCACCATGATGCTCCTGCCTTGGGATAAATCCTCTGAACTGTGAGCCAGATTACAACTTTCCTCCTTTAAGTTGTGGGTGCCGGGTATTGCATCCCAGCCATGGAAAATCTGAGTACTGCACAGGGAAGAAGGAGGAGAGCCCCTGAGCACAGACGGGCTGTGTGGAGATAACACCAAGTGAGCTAGTGTGTGCGCGGTGGGAGTTCCCAAGAGAAGAAGAGCAGGAAAATATTTGAATAATGGCTGAAAATTTTCCAAATTTGTTGCAATTTCACAAGCTCAATGAAAGTGAAGCCCAAGACTCATGAAACACATACGTCAAAGTACATAAAAATCAAATAGCTTTAAGAAAGGAAATCTTAGGACTGGGAATTTGGCTCAGTGGTGTAAGCACCTGTCTGGCAAGCACAAGGTTGTAAGTTTGATCTCCGGCACCAAACAAAGCAAAACAAAAGCAAACATGATAATGATCTTGAGTGTTAAGTAGTCTTAAAGCAAACCCTTCAGGCTGAAGAAGAGTTATACCAAGTAGATACAAGAAATGAAGAACTGACCCCAGAAAGGGCAGCTGCGTAGCTGAATGTGAAGAAGAGAGTTGGTGTGATACAGTGGGTTTGAACAGCGAAGTTACCAAAGCAGATGTACAGAGGGCAATAAGCACATGAACCGTTGCTCAGCGTCAGTGGTCCGTAGTGAAAGGCAAGCTGAAGCCACAGTGAAATACAGCTGGATTTTAACAGACCAGTCAGGTGCTGGGAAACGTGTGTGTGAGAGCTAATCCCGGCAGACAACTTGGCGGAAGAGAAACGCTTCTGGGTGTGTCTGTGAGGGCTTCCAGAGACCATTGGCAAGTGGGGCACACACCGAGGAGGGCAAGCTGGTCTGAATGTGGATGGCGTCGTCCTGCAGGCTGGGGACTGGGTGGAAGACAAACGGAAGAAGGAGGAAGTCCGTGTTTCCACGGCTCCTTCTTCCTGGCTGTTGGCGACGTGAGCAGCTTCTCTTCATCACACTGCTCCGCTGTGATGTTTCTGCCTCACCTCAGGGCCCGAGCGATGGAGCCGGCGGCCATGGACTGGAACCCCTGACACTGTGAGCCTAAGTCAGCCTTTCCTCCTCTAAGCTGAGCGTTCATAGCAGCTTTATTTCTAAGATCTCTAAGCTGGGAATAGCCACACACCCTCAGCAGGTGAGTAGATAAAACAGATTTTAGTGCACACACACGGTGGAAAGTTATTTGGCAATAAAATGGAATGAACTGGTATGTGCCACACCATGGGCAAATCTCTGTGTTGCCTTTAGAGGAAGGCCAGACCCCGAGGGCTGCACCTCTGCACGTCTGTCTACACGAAAGCCCGGGAGTGTACAGCCCGGCAGCGCTGAGCACGGGGCTGCTTCCAGGGACGGGTGGGGGCCTGCAGAAGCACAGGAAATGGGCTCACACGGTCGCGTGCAGTTGTCGGAACTCACCAGATTATACTTACAGTTGGTGAAGTTTGTTGTGGGTAAAATACACCTCAAGTCCAGCTGACCTGAGACAAGCCAAACAAAGAGCGGCCCAGGAAAGGGCCCGTGACCCGAGCTGTCATGCTAGGGTCTGGCCCTTATCGAGGCAGCTGGGCAGCTGTGCTGGGGACATCACTGAGAGGTGGCTCGTCTGTCAGAGGGACCCCGACAGAGCTGGCTGAGGAGCGCCGCACCCTGGAGCACCGGCCCCGCACCGGCCCGGACTCCCCCTGGCTGTCACACTCCCCGCAGTGCTGGGGGCAAAGCCGGTGCCCAGCCGGGCAGGACCCAGCCAGGGCTGAGCCAGTGCGCACAGCCAGAGTGGACGCCGGGCCTCAGGAGGTGCGTGTGACCGGCTTCATGGGCTGCTGGCCTCATGTTCATGTGAGCGGTCACCATCCGGGCAAGGCCCTGGCTCCATCGCGGCTCCCTAACAGCCGGGCTGTACTCGGGCTTCTCCCGTGTGCCCCACGCTCCGGCAGGCTGCTGCCAGCTCGCCGGAAGGGCAGGTAGATCTCCGGAGCAGGCTCTGCAGGGGAGCCGAGCAAGGGAGCGGCTCTGCGGGATGACGGCGGCAGGGGGCCGGGACGGGGTGGACGTGTTTCCGGCTGGGGAGCCGGGGAATGGGGCTCTGATTCCCACAGGGCAGACCGAGGGCCCTGCCCCTGCTGCCCCGCCCTTGCCCCCGTCCTTCCCCTCTAGGTCTCACTCTCCCGCCTTCTCGGCTTTGGCCCGAGGGTGTTGATGGGCAGGGGTCCCTAACAGGGAGAGCTGTGGGGCAGGTCTGGCTAGGCTCATGTCTCCGCCTTGCCGTGGGGTGAGACGCCCGAGGCCGAGTGCAGGCTGCCTGCTGGGGGCAGGGGTCCTGCTGGGGGCAGGGATCGGCTTCCCCACCGCAGGCTGGGGCCAGCCCGCCCAGATGCCTATGCCAGTAAATGCTGCTTGTTTCATAACAGCTTACATCAAATGCGTCGACGTTAGCCAAAAACAAACTAAACCCCAAATGGACTCCCGAAACCCAGGGCAGTGGGGCGAGGACCATGAGCGGGGGGCGGCCTGGGTCCCAGAGCCAGCTCTGCTCTGCGCCACGCCTCGCTTTCTTTCCCGCGGAGCTGCAGGGTGACAGAAGCTGGGTGCACGCGTGTGGCTGGTGACACTGCTCTCCACACAGCTGCCGCAGAGCCAGGAACTGACGTCGGCCGGAGGAGAGGCCGCACGATGTGTCCCGCTCGGGCAGTGGTCGCGGGCTCTGCCTCCTGGACGGCCCTGCGCCCTGCGCCGTGCCGCTGCTTGACGCATGGGTGTCCTTTAATTTAATTCTGAGGGACCGGTGCTCACTTCTCCACACTGCAAATGGGACGATCATGGAGCGTTTCCCAGGAGAGCCCCGGCGGCAGCCGAGAGGGTGAGACAGCTGTGGGAGGACCAGGGCGGGGCGGCGGGGAGGGCAGGGCCGGCCTCTCCCGCCCACGTGCCCATCTGGGTGTCCTTTTGAGAGGAGCTAGAGAGGTTATGGCGGAATTGGTGTGGCTTTAAAATATCTTGACCTTTTTAATGTTTTTTCATTTTTTGTGAGACGGGGCCTCACTATGTAGTTCAGGTTGGACTTGCACTCATTATGTATCCCAGGCTGGCCTTGAACTTGCAGCAGTCCTCCTGCCTCAGCCTCTTGAGACCTGGACTTGACAGTTGTGGTTGGCTAAAATACACTCCCTGAATCACATCAGGTCCTAATCCCTGGAACCGGTGGATGTGGCCAAACGTATTTAGTAAAACGATCTTTGCAGGGGGACTCAAGTTACGGGTCTCAGGCTGAGGTGGGTCTTCCTGGAGCAGCTGTCTGGGCCCTACATCCAGCGAGAAGTGCCCTTGCAGGGGCCTCAGAGAGAATCAGGCTGTGGTCCTAAGCCAGGCCATTCAGTCCTTGTTGCGGCAGCCCCAGGCACTGCAGCAGGTGACCCCACAGCCTAAGGCGAGCAGACTGGGCAGGCTGTAGCCTTTGTCTTTGGCTCTGACCCTTCTGGACAGCCTCTTGGGGCCCCTCTGCCCTGGCCGTTGTCCCAGCATCTGGCTCCGTCTCGGGAGGCTGTGGCCATTTCCTCTTGAGCCTCAGAGACACATGAAACAGAGCCAGCCTTGTCCTCCAGCTGCCCAGGAGGAGTCCTTTGGTCCCTGTCCTGAGCCCAGGGGCAAAGAAGGGGCACTGAATGGATTTCCAGGAGCTGTTGCTGCCCTGCCTCTGCCCCCTTGCTGGCCCAGGCTGACCAGGGCCTGACCATGCTAGAAATTTAAAAGGAAGGAGAAGGGCAGACAGGTGGTAGGCACTGCCTGTGAGCTCACTGTGCCTGCCAGGCTGCTTGGTTCAGGAGGTACCTGTGCAAAGGCCCTTCTGGGAGTTTCTCTGTCCCCTGCCCTCGTTACCCCCGCGTCCTCCCGAGGGTCTAGAGTGGCCCCTCCAAGGGTACTGAGGCACAGGATCGCTCAAGCGTCCTCCCCTGGGACACCTGCCCTGCGCCTGCCTTCCAGATGGGCTCATGTCCCCAGTGGCGTGTCACAGCCTGGGATGGACATGTGACCAGCAGGGCCAGCCAGAGCTGTGCGTGGAGATAA
This sequence comes from Dasyprocta punctata, assembly GCA_004363535.1. Lineage (NCBI taxonomy): Eukaryota > Metazoa > Chordata > Mammalia > Rodentia > Dasyproctidae > Dasyprocta > Dasyprocta punctata. Next base: position 7,838 of record RJWM01039045.1, on the reverse strand, counting down.
CCTGGGGTTCTGGGGAGCTTCCTGGTGGTGCTGTGACGAGGGTGGGTGTGGAGAAGAGCCTCTGGCCTGAGCTGGCCAAAAGGCCACACCACCCTGGCCTTCACCCAGCCACCGAGTGCTGTTTCCAATCAAGCCAGCAATGTGACTTTTCTGAAAGTAGCGGGTTGGAAACCCCCTTCTTCTCCTCTACTTCTCCTCCCCCTCCACTCCCCCTCCCCCAACCCCTCCTCCTCCTTCTCCTTCTTCTTCTCCTCTTTCTTCTTTTTCTCCCCCCCTCCCCCCCACCTTCTCCTCCTTCTTCTTCACTGAGAATTGAACTCAGGACCTTGTGCTTGCCAGGCAGGCTCTGTGCCGCTGAGCCACATCCCGAGCCCTGGAAGCCCCTTCTGAGTCATAGGTTCTGCATCTGTGAGGAGGCCTGCTGCCCTCCTGGCAGGGGCAGAAGGCGTGGGTCCAGCTCAGCAATTGCCCTGTGGAAGGCGCTGACCCTGTAGGCTCACAAGGCCTCCAAGACCACACACGCACACACACACACAATGCACGCTGCGTACTAGGCGTGCTGTGCACTCCACTGGCACCACGTGCATGTGCGGCACCCTGCGCACACCTTTCCCTGCCTCGTGCCCACACTTCCCATCCATCGGTACACACCGTGCTCTGCACACCTCTCCCACTGTGTGCCGGTCAGAGCAGTGTGTGCCCCTGGGGGACTGGCCATGGAGCGGGGCAAGCTCGGGTCCCTGCATGCTCCCTCACCCCGTTTCTCTTCATCCTCCCAGCTTCTGCCTGCAAGCAGGGGTCAGCCTGGAGACTGAGGGGCCTTGCCCCAGGCCTCAAGCCTGGAGGGGTAGGAGGAGGAACGGGGCTGGCCAGGCTCAGCCACCGGGGCTGTGCCACCTGAGCGGGCGGGGGCCGCCCAGCTCCCCGGGACGGAGTTAATACCATCCAGCACCTGCAGTTGCCAAATTTATAGCACTGTTTTTATTTAGTTTTTTGTGTGTGGTACTGAGGATTGAGCCCAGGACCTTTGTGCTGAGCCACATCCCCAGCCCTTGCTCAGTGTTTTATTCAGAGACAAACTCTTTCCCTGCCTGGGCATGAGCTCGCTGTTCTGCTGCTTCGCACCCAGAGCGTGGGGCTGACAGGTGTGCATTTACGCACCGATGGAGAGTTCACATAACTAATCATCTGGGCTTTTAAAAGAGCAGTGTCATGAAGAAGCAAACCAGGGAGGAAGATTGTTTTCAATGAAAGGAGAAGCAGAAAGGTGTTACTGGGTCGGGAGCGGAGCGCGAGGCCGTCAGCAGTTGGTGCCCGGGGCTGTGATGCCTGCGGAGCTGTGGGACCAAGTCTCTGCTGTCCAGTGACTCACAGAAGCACTCACGGGGCTGTGGGAGCTGCTGAAGAGGCTCAGTCCGGTTACTCTGAACCATGGGGGCAGCGGGAGTTGGGCAGTCAACTGAGCTGCAGCTTTTCATTCTTCATTTCAGTCTCAGAGCAGCAGTCTTGCTCGTAGCGGAGGCTTCGAAGCTTTCCTACAGAGAAGTCCTGCGCACTCTGGTCCACACCAGGCGCCTGGGCACAGGGCTGGCCTCACAGTAGTGGCCGCCTGCCCTCCACGCCTCCCTGCCATCAAGGGGTCAGCACCTTGGACAGTACCAGGCCCATGGCAGTGGCGGGCTGCGTGTCCGTGGGGCTGCAGGGACCCAGAGGCTGGCTGGGCCAGGTCTCCTTCACAACTTTGAGCAGTGACTCTGAACTCGCCTGGGGCAGAGCACAGCAACTCCTGTCTGGCGGGTGACCCAAGAGAAGACCAATAGGCCTCCAGGGAGAGGGTCTGAAGCTGGACGTCTCAGGCCATTCCTGCCCAGCCCTGCCTCTAGTCCAGTTGGGCCCTGCCTGGCAATGGGAGGGCATCTTTACCAGCCCACCTGACTGCCTCTCCCAGGGCCTCCCCCCAGGAGGCTGATTACAGGAGCCTGCCCCCCTGGACTGCCTGTCCTGGCCACAGCAGTTGCCTAATTGTGAATGCAATTAGCTGCTCAGTACCCTCAAAATTAGCAAGTGCCTAATTGTGCCTGTATTTATCAGCTGCACCCATAATTAACTGTGAGTGACTTTTTGTCACACGAGTCACTGTGTATGCAAATCTGTGCCCAGGGGAAAGTCTGGGGGGTGCAGTACATGGAACCAGCTCTGCCCAGATGAGGGGCAGTGGGCAAGGGAGAGAGGCAGTGTGACAGCATGGTGCCCAGTCCTGAGGCCTCTGCCTTGGAGGGGTCCTGGGCTGACTCCTTTTCCAGGGAAGGGGATAGCCTGCAGGGTATGGTACCTACTTAGGGCTCGGGTCATACAATGTCGCTAGCTGGCAGCATGGCTTCCAACATGGTGCCTGGCTGCCGTGTCCACTGGGTGGCCGAACACTGCACCCTCTCCTGGTGGCAGAGGGCGGGCATCAGGGTGACACTGGAGGAAGCCTGTTCCCCGAGGCCTCATCCTGTCCATGACGGTGGGGTCAGGTCTTTCACGCTAGTGGGTACTTGGCCGGTTTGAACCTGAGCTCCCCTGTCTGTGTCCACTGCCCTGGGTCCTCCTGCTGACTGTCCCTGGGAGGCCACCTGCTCCTGGAAAGTAGTTCTGCTCCCTGGGCTTCAGGTCCCTCCATGGCTGATTGCCCTGCAGGGACCCAGTGAAGGAGTCTGGGACAGGCTGAGCTTGGTTGCATCCTTCCTCTCCCTGGTAGGGGGCTTCCTGGGCTCTCCACAGGGCTCTAAGTGTCCCTGGCCCTGTGTGTGTGGAAGCCCTGGCCATGGGCATCGTACTGGGGAAGGCTCTGGAGCTCACACCTCCTCCCCTAGAGAGAATGAGGTCTAGACATTCGACCTCTGGGGCCAATGGTGACAGCTCAGTGGGGCGGATGCTCAGGGAATGCTAGACCAGGACACATCAGCCATCTGAGCCTCAGTGAGTAGGGACAGTGCCACTACTGCAGCCTGCACTGACGCATAGGTCACTGAGGTGTATTGTGCCATCGTACAGTGCCCAGGCCCCCAGCAAAGAGAGCCTCAAACCAGTGATGGCCGGAGTCCTGCCAGCTGTCCCAGGAGGCCCGTCCCGGGGGTGCAGTCCTGCCATGTCCCTCTCCTGGGGCAAGGCAGTGACAGGAAGGAGGAAGGGAAGGCAAGTGGGGTGATGGAAGGTGCGGAGGACAGGAGGTGGGGAGGACAAGTGCCGACGTGAGCCCGCTGGGAGGAGCCGCAAGGGCCCACAGTGCAGGTGCGGCCCGGGAGCTGGAGCGGGAGATGCCAGGGCCGTCGGCCTCTGCGGGGCTGCGCTCTGAGCCTTGGTTGTTTTACCTGCTGTAGCTCACTGGTGTGAATGCACATGTGTGTGCGCGCGTGTGCACGCACAGCCCTGTCCCAAAGCCCTGCTTGGCCCCTGGAGGCGGGAGGAGTCTGCAGTGCCCAGCTGCTGGGCGTTCACCCTTCAGACTGCTCTCTGGGCTCCGGGCCCTGCTGTTCTTCTGGGCCAGCAGAGGCCTGTCCTGCAGGTGCGTCCCTGCGAGGGACCAAGGGATGCTGTTTCTGGGGAACTGTAGGTGAATCTGGGACCTGTGTGCTGGGACATGTGTCCCTCGCCAAGTTGGACAGAGCTGGGGGTGGGAAGGGAAAGGCGTGGGGTGAGCAGTGGATCCAGGCCTGGCTCATTCTTTGGTACCACAGAGATCTGGGATTTGTGAATCTGAACCAGATTTTCCATGGTGTCAGCAAAGGTATAGGTGCTGGGGACAAGGGCGAAGAAAGTTTGTTTGTTAGCTAGATTTATAACTTCTGAGAACTGCAGTATTTACACTTATGGCATGGGGGCCTCAAGAATATGAGAAGGGGCCTGGTTTTGTTCATGTCTGTTTTCCCAGGGCCCAGGACAGTGCCTGGGACATAGCTATCAGGTGTCCAAAAAGTGTTTGCTAGCCGGGTGTGGCGATGTACACTCGTAATCCCAGCCACTCAGGATGCTAAGGCAGGGGAGTCTCCAGCCCGGGCCAGCTGGTGAGACCCTGCCTCAACATAAAGAATTAGAAAATGGCTAGGGATGTCACTCGGTGGTACTATGGCTGGCTAGCATGAGGGAACCCCTGGGTTAATCCTCCTCCACAAATAAAAAAATAAAATAAAATAAAACAATACAGATTCCTTGGCCAGGGCACCCAGTTAATTATTGGCCTATAGAGAATTGAAGGTGGGACCCAGGAAATGTTTCTTTCCTAAGCGTGGGCCCTGGTACTGACACCAACCTCCCTGCTCGTTAAGTGTCCGGCCCTGAACTCCGCCAGCTCCTGGACCCCTTGGAAGAAACGAGCCACACCGAGGCCAGCTACTTAAAAGGGGCCTTTATTCACTGCTCCGGAGCAGGGTGCCGACACCTGACTCCACTCTGGTACACGACAATTCTGCAAAGATGCTATTCCGATTGGAACCAAGACCGCCTGGCACTAAAAACACATTGAAAACATCGAATCTCTTCCCATTTTTTTTTCCTTTTTTTTTTTTCGGTACAAAATGATACAAACAACAATACAAAATAGTTGTGCTGTTGACAATTACAAAAGAAGTTGGAACAGTTGTCTAACCGCGCAATGCTCAGAGCTGCAGTGTGGACACATCATACTCCGGGGTCTTTCCCAGAACAACCACGGTCATGCGGGCTGCTACACATTTGTCCATTTTCCAAAAGAAACATGCAAAAAAAAAATCAGAATGAGGAAAAGAGAGAAATAAAAAGTAAAATGCGTTTCAGGCGCACACGGACGCTCCCGGCTGGACCACCGCTAGGAGCAGGGCCTGTTAGGTGTATGCAGTGCTCTGTGCGTGGGGGTCCGTTTTGATTTTTTGGTGTTGTTTTCTTTTAGTTTTGATGGGAATTGAGACTCTCCTTCCCCTGACTTTTTTACCTTGGAGGAAACAGCTGTCATCTCAACGGACCATGAACTCACGCTAGGAAATGGAGGTACCTCCGAGGGCCTGACGATTGGCCTTTGCGCTGACCTTTGGGTGGGAGGCCTAGCAATTTGGATGTGCTGAAAGACACGAGAAGGAGAAAGCCTGCTGGCCAGGCATGGGGCCCACCGGACTGACCAAGGCCAGCGCGTGCTGGGCGCACTGCCCTGCAGGGCGCGTTTCCCCTGCGATCCGAGGAAGGAGCCGAACCGTGCCCTGCACCCTGTCAGGTGCTGACGGCCCCTGGTCACAGACAGCTTGCATCTACAAGCTACATAAGACAGACGTTTGACACTGATTGTACGCTTGGCTAACGCTAACTCGGCCTCCGCTGGAGTTCCGAGATGGATCTAGGAGGGCGCGGGAACCCCATCCTTCTCTGGCCCTGGGGGCTGACCGGAGTGTGGGGTGAAGGGGTGCAGCCGTCCAGCTGTCAGGGAAGCTCCCGAGGACGTCCCCCCAGCTGGTGCCACAGCCTCAGCCTTCGCGACTTGGGGAAATGGGGGAGGTTGGCAGTGAGGAGCCGCGGGGGAGGCAGGCATTGCGTGGACTTGGTCTCCTGTGGCCAAGTCCTGGGGGCCCAAGGAGGCCCTGGGATTTCAGAGAAAGCAGTCCATGACCGCCTCGACTCCTGATCCTACGCACACTTCAAACCATCCACACACACCCCTCGGGCTCAGAACTTCCAGAAGGACGAACTGTCCAAAACACAAAAACAGAAAATCCCAGCTCCCATCCCCCAGCCCTGGCACAGCAGTCCTTCCGATGACCATGCCCCCCAACACTCAGGACTATTTCACTGGCTGCCAGACTCAAGCAATTTGCATAGCACAGCTGTGGACCAACAGGGACCCTCCCTGGCCTTCGAGAGCCCATCTGTGGGACGGGCCAGCTGCAGGGAGTGGTGCCCCCAGCCCTCCATGGGCAGCCCTGGCAGGGGTCAGTGTGGACAGAGCCCGCCTCCGCTCCGGCAGGACAGAGTGGGGGATGAGTTTGGTTAGGGGAACCCTGACGTCCAGTGGGACACACCCACGAGTTTGGCACTCCGTCCACTCTGGGGTGTCTGTAGGCCAAAACTGTGTAGAAAAGGGGCAACCTTAGCAACAGTCAGAGACCCCCAGGTGGGGAACATGCTGCTTCTGGCACCCCCACCCTCCCCACCCCAGAAGCAGCCCTGTGTGAATGCTGGAGCCCACCCCGCCCTGTCCCCAAGAGGTGCCCAGGGAGCGCGACCTTGTCCCTGGGCTGAGCCAGAAAGCTGTCCGAGCACAGGACACCCCGCCCAGATGCAGACGCCCCAGCCCGTTTTTCATCTGGGGCTGGGGGCCTGCGCACAGTCATCTCTCCGTGCCGCAAAGCTGCCTGCTCCACCCGTCAGGCCCGGGAAGGCCGTCCACGGCGAGAGCGATGCGTGCTCTGGGCCACAGCAGCAGAGCCGTGGAGGCGCAGGTCCAAGGAAAGGAGGGCCACAGGCCAGGGGCGTCCGTGACCGGGTGGCTGCTCGGAGCAGGTCCTTGGGGGCCACAGCAATTCACAAGTGTCAGGTGCTCTGGTCAGATGGGCCAGGGACACAAAGGGGCTGCCTGAGTCCACTGAGGTTGGTGCTGGCACTGGACCTGCCTGGTCACTGATGGGCTGTCCCCAGATGCACGGCGCTGGGTGCTGTGGGGGCCAAGGGCACTCAGGGCTGCTGTGTTCGGGGGCCTCCGATGGGGTCCCTGCGAGTCCTGCCCCGGGGTGGTGGGCTCACGCCAGGGTGCTGCAGGACACTGGCTTCTTGGACAGCACACTCTCCTGGGCCAAAGGCAAGGGAAAGCTTGGTGGCATTGCAGTGACAGTCGGTCTGGTGGACTGGGGGACACGGGGGTGGCCAAGGGCAGAGGGAGAGCCCCTGGGCCCCAGCTATTTACAGCATCTGGGAGTGGGGGGCAGATTGCGGGGAAGGTCAGCTCCGCACAGCCTCGGCTCTGGCCGTCAAAGGCTTGGCTAGTCCTTGCCTGCCGGCCTTGGGAAGCCCCAGAGGGGCCCAGGAGACTCCGACTGTACTGCAGAGGCTGTTGGGATTTGAACCCCACACTCTTATTTCCTTCTTCCCCACTTGGTGTGAAAAGAAAAAGCCCCAGAGGAGCCCTTCCCTCCCCTTGCTGGAGGCCGCTGAAGGGACTCGCTGGGCTGCGGCTGGGCCTTGGGCTGTCTGCTCCCCTCCCAGTGTCTCCTGAGTTGAGGGATCCGACACGTGTACCAGAAGGCACTTTTGTTTTTTGTTTCTTTAGCAGTGCGTCTGTTCTAGGAAATTCAAGTCAGGACAGCGCCTCTGTGCTCCCTTCGCGGTCTGTCCGGCGGCTGCGGTGCAGCGGGGCAAGGTCCGAGCTGGACGGCTCCAGATGGGGCGGGCGGGGCCTCCTGACGCCAGCACCGCGCTGTCCCACTCCCACCACCTGTCTGTCCATCGTCTGTCTTTTTGTCCACCTGCGGGTCCGCAGGGAGGGTCGGGAAGACCACTGCTTCTGCCAAGCCCTGCTCCCCCTGTCCGAGCGCTGTTCTCATGTCCGGTCCGGAGGCAGAGGCCGGCTAGTCCTCCTCGCCGCCCCCGTACATGTCCGCCAGCTTCTTGAACCGGGGCCCCCAGTCGTTCAGGTAGTCGTAGTCCTGGTCCCCGGAGCTGGAGGAGTTCAGGGAGCTGACCGAGCCTGCCGTGGAGCCACTGCCCTCGTAGTCAAAGACCAGCAGGGAGTCGTAGGGGGGCGCTGTGGGGTCATTGTCGGCAGCTCGAAGCCCCTGGGGGGGTGGTCCACAAAGACAGGATGTCAGGAGCACAGGGTCTGGGACAGGGTCAGGGGA